>WNWK01023157.1:0-20000 GCA_009830355.1 Cherax destructor
TTATATCATGTATAGTGTGGTGAGTTCTAGTACTGATATCTGTAGTAAGGGGATGTTTGGACAAGTATATAACTAATGCACATTGGTCAAATAGAGTATAGTAACATATAAACATAATGGAATTGGTATTGACTATGTATTAAGCTAGAATGAAATAAAAATTTAGATATAAACTAATAAGATAAAATTACTAAAAATAAGGTAGCACCAATGAGTTTGGTATTGGTTATGTATTAAGCTAGAATGAAATAAGGTAAACTAGATATTACCTATTATTCGATTATAAAATAAGGTTTGGTATTGGTTATGTACTAAGCTAGAATGAAATTAAGTAAAACAAGATATTAACTAAGATACGTAGTTATAAAATAAAGTAGCACCAGACTGTCACTGGTAATTGCACTAAGGAATAGTTGCAATAGATATAAAGGTATAATACAGGTTTATATAAAAGTATAATAAAAAAAATAAAGAGGTGCAAAAAATGGTATACAGTAGATATTAAAATAAGTAAAATGGAATATTTGCCACAGGTTATTAAAAAGTATTATTGATTAAGATAGGGCAATGATGTTGTAGCTGTATATGGAAGCTTGGATATTTGGCAATGGTAGGTTAATAAAAATAAAGGTATAAAATAAGATTGAGCAATGAAGTATAAAAAATAGGGCAATAATAATTTAAAAATAAAATTGGGCAATAAAGCTTGAATATATGGCAATAATAGGTTGATAAAAATAAAAGTAGTATAAGATAAGGTTGGGCAATAAAGTATAATATAAGGGAGGGCAATAAAAGGTTGAGATGGGATTGGGGGGCAATAATGTTGTAAGGTGTAAAAAAGTATATGGTGATAATAATAATAAAGGGATTTTGTAGTTATCAAATACAAATTAAGACTATGAGGTAGAATTAAGACTATGAGGTAGAATGGTAGTTGGATACAAAAGTGAAAATTTAATGGTAAAAGGGTATTAGAATTTTTGGGGAACAAAATTTATGGATGATTCATAACACTAATCGTGGACAGTGGGTTTACTACATATTATTCTAATTCTGTTTACCCAGCCTCACTCAGGAATGTTTTTAGTTCATATTCTGTAGAGATGAAGTACCTCTTCCCAGTGGGCTGTTTCCTAACTGCGATTTTTACCGTCCCTCACAAAGCACTGATGAATTTTTTGGGCATTGCGTAATTTTCTTAATTGATAAAGGAGGTTTTGTCTTGTTTTGGTAAGACATTCGTTGACATGTACATCAGATTTCATAGCTATGGATGTTTTTAGTAGGTTATTTCTTTGCAAACTGGTATTGAATTTTAATAGCACTGTTTTTTTCCCTGCTTGGTAGCCCATCAGTTTGCAATCTTTTAGTTCATCACTACGTATGCTTAGGCTAAGGTGGTCCTTGAAAAGTTGTAGGGTGGCCTCCATGCATGTCTCTTGGGTGACTGTAGGTGGAAGATGTTTGCTGTTAACTACAACAGCATCCCATCACTTTCCACTTCAAAGGGGAGTGTTAATATGACATGACATCAGTGAATCCTTGGTGTTTGCTCTAGCTGGCGCTCAATTTAACTGGTGCTCCCGCAAGGTACTAAGGTGGTCCCAGATTTGTTTAATATGGTGCACACCGAGTGTTAAGACCCATTCTATGCTGACCAGGCATCTCAGGCCAGTCGTGCCAACTTTGGAGGCAGGAAAAATAAAACGTAAATATACGTTTGGGGCAGTAGCAGTACTAACGTATATATACGTTTGGACCGTTTAAGGGTTAAAGGAGGGGTTTGAGATATTGGCGGTTTGGAGGGATTTTCTGAACTGTCGTATTTTAGCGCCTCTGCAAAGACAGTGATTATGTGTGAGTGAGGTGAAAGTGTTGAATGATGATGAAAGTATTTTCTTTTGGGGATTTTCTTTCTTTTTGGGTCACCCTGCCTTGGTGGGAGACAGCCGACGTGTTGAAAAAAAAAATATTGTGCCCGAAACAATACACAAATAACCAGCACATAGGGGACTAGTAATTGGTCCAAGTCAGACAGAAGCATCAGCAGAAGTTTGTCTCCCGTGCTTGGATCATTTGTGTATGGAACATAGCTTGAGTTTCTGTGAGCTGTTGTTACTATTATAATGCAAGGTTCCCTGAAGACTTCACTGTCATATTCACTACTACAGTTAGGAGTTACTGACAACCTCGCTTATATTCACTACTACAGTTAGAAGTTACTGAAGACTTCACTGTTATATTCACTACTATAGTAGTGAAATATAGAGACATCTGGAGACATTGTAATAATGAGTAAAGCTTTCTCTATTTCTTCTCAGAATTTAGAGAAAACAAAACATAACACTGCATGGGGAGATTTTTATTTCATGGACAGGAGTGAAGAACATTTAATCTGATGTGGTACCCATGATGCTTGTGTAGTGTCTGGAACTCTTGTATGAAAGTGAGTTAAGCTTCCCACATAGTTCTAGTGAGCACCCTGGCTGTATAACTACCCATGTAGTTCTAGTGAGCACCCTGGCTGTATAACTACCCATGTAGTTCTAGTGAGCACCCTGGCTGTATAATGTAGGAACTACCCATGTAGTTCTAGTGAGCACCCTGGCTGTATAATGTAGGAACTACCCATGTAGTTCTAGTGAGCACCCTGGCTGTATAATGTAGGAACTACCCATGTAGTTCTAGTGAGCACCCTGGCTGTATAATGTAGGAACTACCCATGTAGTTCTAGTGAGCACCCTGGCTGTATAATGTTGGAACTACCCATGTAGTTCTAGTGAGCATACTGGTTGTATAATGTTGGAACTACTCATGTAATTCTAGTGACCACCCTAATTGTCTATAATGTTGGGACTATTGGTTCAGTTTGCAGTATATATATTACACATTTTACAGAAAGCAAGTCACAACTCACAAAAAAATTAAACATTGATAATATGAAAATGTTAAATACTGCACTTGTATATTGTGATTGTAACATTTATTATTTCATTCTTTAGATTATGGTGCCTTTAATGGAGCTGTATCCTCTAGTGGAACAAGAAAATGATGTTTTAGATATTGCTACTACTACAGAGGTTGTAGATCAAATCAGGTAAGGATTCCCAAGTTGCTAGCAATAAATTGGAATAGCAATAAATTGGCTACATCTTGACAACTTACTAGGGTACACAGCTATTCATAACTGCAGAGCAGATCAAAGGAGAGGTGGCACTACACTTCATTATACCACTGAGATGCAATGCATAGCATCAATGTTTACAACAGGGGAATAAATGTTTGCTCAATTTACAGCTAAAAACTTGTTTGTCCCAATAATAATAGTAATCTTTATTTCTAAAAATATGTGATACAACTTATATAGATCTAGCCGACATCAGTGACATACTATATAGAAAGCCCCTTGTTATCCATAGTATTTTGGACAACTAATCTTGTCCCATAGGATGCGACCCCCCACCAGTCAGCTAATACCCAGGTATTTCATGTAATACAAGGTGGGGGGTACTTATAGTTATACATTAAAGTTGATATTACAAGATGGCCAATAATATGCCTAGGTATGCCTAGGCTTTTCAGGCAGTCTTATGATAGGTCTTACTCAATAGCTATACAATGGATATACAGATTGTAAGGTTAGGTTAGGTTTACAAAATTTAGGTACTGGAATTTAAACATTGAGAATTTAACAATTAGTATAAAAAGTTAGCAATTAGTTTATATATTAATGATAAAGGTGATATATTGGTATAATATAGTTTCTATATTGGAGTATCTTAGGCAAACTTATGACTAGCTTAAGTATTATGGAGCAATAGTTGTATTAGAATGTTGGTTAGAACTGTGCAAATTAAGGGAATCACAGATATCAATAAGTGTATTTTGCTGTGGTTAGTAATGTGCAAATTAAGGAGAATCACAGATATCAATAAGTGTATTTTGCTGTGGATATGTGCAAGATAAAGTAGTTTTCGTATGGTTAACTACCGGTTGGGTGCGTAAGTGAGATAAGATGTTTTTTAACGGTCCTTTTGAAAATGGAGGTTGTGTCTGCAGTTCTAGAGTTTTCAGGCAGGAGTTCCAGATTTTAGGCCCTTTTATGCGCATTGAATTTTTGTATAGATTTAGTCGGACACGGGGAATGTCAAAGAGATGTTTATGTCTGGTATTATGTCTATGGGTCCTGTCACAACTGTCAAGAAAGTGTTTTAGCTCTGGGTTAAAGTTGGAATTAATGGTTCTATAAATGTAGATAGCAGAGTAGTAAGTATGGATGTTCTGGACAGTGAGTAGGTTTAGGTCTTTGAAGAGTGGGGGGGTGTGCTGCCTAGCGTTGGATTGTGTGATAATTCTTACTGCGGCTTTTTGTTGGGTTATTATTGGCTTTAGGTGGGTAATTGCTGTTGATCCCCATGCACAAATGGCATATGTGAGGTAGGGATAAATGAGTGAGTAGTATAGTGTGAGTAGGGCTGATTGTGGTACATAATACCGTATCTTAGAGAGGATCCCCACAGTTTTGGACACTTTCTTTGTTATGTTTTGGATATGGGTGCTGAATTTCAGGCTGCTGTCAAGGTGAAGGCCCAGGAACTTGCCCTCATTATGTCTAGCAATAGGTGTAGAGTTGATCTTAATGTTTAATTGTGGATCATCTGTTCTGTTGCCAAACATAATATAGAAGGTCTTATCAGTGTTGAGTGTAAGTTTATTGGCAGTCATCCATGTTGATATTTTTATTAATTCGTCGTTAACAATGGTATTAAGCGTGGCAAGGTTTGTGTGGGAGATGACATAAGTTGTATCGTCAGCAAAGAGTATTGGTTTCAGGTGTTGTGATACATTGGGAAGATCATTGATGTATACCTGCTTGCTGCTAGGTGAACAAGGACAGCAGGTGTGAGGAAACATGCCCAGTTTCCACTCTAACCGGGGATCAAACCACAGACACTCAGTGTGTGAGCCGAGTGTGATACCAACTGAGCTATGGGACACAACAGGTGTTGTCTACCATCCTAAGCATGAAATCATACATTATTTTTACTAAACAAGCACTTAATTATTTCTTTATTTCTTTGCAAAGGTTAAGTGTGTGTTTATATTTCATAATTTGATTGGTACAAAGAAAGCCAATATCATGCCTGGGCATTTCGGGCAGACTTACCCTAATACTTAAAAGACTACTTAAGTCTAGACAGGTAAAGAGTGGTAAATTTCAAATATTCAATATTTTACTCTATTACAGTGGAACCTCAGTTTTTGTATGCCCCAGCTTGCATGTAAAACCACAGTTATTCTCCATAAAATGTATTTTTTGTTAATATTTTTGGGTGTCTGGAACGAATTAATTGGATTTCCATTATTTCTTATGGGAAATATTATCAAAAAATACATTTTATAGAAAATAACTGTGGTTTTACATGCAAGCTGGGGCATACCAAAACCCAGGTTCCACTGTATTAATATTAGGTAGTACAATTTATGATACAAACGTACATTTTTTGATTGGTAATAATGGTTTAATAGATAAGGGATAATAAAATATATGGGACATCACATATTAGCATATTTGCATAAAGTGGTTTATTATGTTTCTTTTATAGTGTTACAAGTAATTTATATCATCATTATTTTTTCAGGTTTTTTTACAAGAATGTTTGGCGGGCATGGGATTTAGAAGAGGAAAAATGCTGCTATGATTACTATCTCATTAATTCTCGCCTAAAATTGTAAGTTAACAGTTATCATATATGAAGTTTTTTACCTTTTTCTTTTAGCAGAACTGTTTCCCATCAAAATAGAGTGACCATTAAAAGGAAAGTCATTCACCATTTTTCATTCAAAGGTATTTTCAAAACGTTTGTGAACATCTCAATATACAGGTTCTTCAAACTACAACATTCCTACCAATCCCTCATAGTGCAGGCACTGTTCTTTCCCCATTCAGGACTGGATTCCCTAAATTCCTTTATAGATGTTACACCCCAACAGCATTTCAAATGCTGAATTTTCAAGGCACAACCACTCAGAATCCTCACCTCTCTCCCTCCCAACCATTCCTGGGATGGCTGCTACCTCTCCTTATGTCAACCCTGGATTTTTACACCCTCTTGGTCTATCTGTTCTGATCTATCCTTCATAAATGTTCTGAACAAAACCTTTGTAAATGGCCAAACCTTTTTAACAGCCTTTGTTTGCTCACCAAATTATACTGCACTTTTCATTGCACCACATTGTCTTCTAAATTCTAAGCTCTTTTTTCTCATTCATACCCGAAGATTTATTGTGCAGTAGGCATCATAAATGTGCACACTTCATTTAGAAGTATCTGAGAGAGTTAGAACTAAGAAAGGGGTAGCAGTAATGTTGAAGGCTAGGAGAAAAGGGAATATAAATGTATAAATTCAAGGATTATGTGGATCAGAATAAGGGTAGGATGCAAAACGTGGGTTACAATAAGTGTTTATGCACCTGGAGAAGAGTGTAGAAGAGAGAGAGAAAGAGATAGAGATTTTGGGAGATGTTAAGTGAATGTTTAGGGAGTTTTGAACCAAGTGAGAGAGTAATTGTGATAGGGAACCTGAATGTTAAAGTGGGAGAAACTCTTATAGAGAGTGTGGTAGGTAAGTTTGGGGTGCCAGGGGTAAATGATAATGGGGTGCCTTTGATTGAACTTGGTATAGAAGGAAGTTTGGTAATAGGTAATACATATTTTAAGAAAAAGAGGATAAATAAGTGTACAAGATATAATATAGAATGTAATGACAATAGTTTGTTGGCCTATGTATTATTGGATAAAAGGTTGATGGGTAGACTTCTGGATGTGCATGTTTATAGAGGGGCAACAGATATATTAGATCATTTTTTAGTTGTAGCTAGTGTGAGTAAAAGGTAGATGAGGTATAAGAAGAATAGTAAAAGAAAGTAAGAGAGAGGTGAAGGTTTATAAACTAATAAACTAAAGGAGGAGGCAATTAGGGTAAGATATAAGCAAGTTATAAGAGGGCCCCACATACACAGCATCTTTTCGCTGTTCCACATTTTTGTTGGCGTCAGACTGAGCCATTGTTCATTATGTTCCACCCACTGGCAATAGTCACCCCTGACTTTCTCTCTTACCACTCTCTTTACCTTATCATTCCACTAATTGCTCCTCTTTCCTCCTGCACCCAGGAATAAAAGGGGATATGAATGACACGCTGAAAATATCTAATCAAGACAGGACTTGCAGCAGTGAGTTCAAGGTGGAAAAGATTTATATTCAGAAAGTAAATAGGAAAGCACTGGTTTAGTAATAGAGTTGTGGACGAGTAGAACGAACTCCCGAGTAGTGTCATTGAAGCGAGATCCTTGTTGCTTTCAGGTACTACTGAGGCAATATTACCCAATGCACTTCATGGACCCATCTGGTCCATTTTATTTCCCCCAGGAATGAGGAGGTGGTCAGTGACCCGAACAATTGAGTCAGTTGTGTGTATTAGTACATCATCCACAGTTTGGTCCCGTGCATACTAGCAGTGGCGGCTCGTCCATAGGAGCTGCAGTCCCTTGAGATGCTCACTGCCAGACGTATGATTTCATCAACCTTACGTTAAAATAATTTGCAACTGACAAATATATTACAGGAAAAATCTGTTGTATGTTGTTTACAATGTATTTATAAGTGAATTTTTACTTTTTTGTTGAAACGAGATTAAAAATAGAAGTTTGATGCGGTACGATATTATAGGTATTACTGGCTTGCAGTCATGCAGTCCCCCCATTCTATTTTTTGACAAGCCATCACTGCATACTAGTATATCATGGATAGTTAAAGGGTTAAATCAAGGAAGTTTCTCATGTATTATCAGATTGGTTGAGTTAAATCACTCAAGTCATCTAGTCAGAGTTAACATCACAGCTGTATTAACAAACAGTTTAATACAGTGGTCCCTCGACTTTCGGTGATTCCGACTATCGGTGATTTCGAGTTTCCAGAGGGTTTTTTTTGGTCAATTTTTCCCTCATCTATCGGTCATTTCCTCGACTATCGGTCCGTACCAAACCTGTCTGCCTGCCCGCGCTTGCGCGCCTCACCACGCAGGATGCCAGTCTAGCATTGTTTACCATTGAGAGAACATTACCCAGCGTGCTCTTTCAAACATTTCACAATAAATTTATTCTGTTTATTGGTGGTTTAGTGATTGTCACTGTGAAATAAGTCACCATGTGTCCAAAGAAGCTTCCTAGTGGCACCCCTGTGGTAAAGAAAGTGAGGAACACCATCGAACTGAAGAGATTGTTGAAAAATATGAGAGTGACGTACGTGTGAGTGAGCTTGCCAGGATGTACAACAACAACACATCTACTATCACCTCCATCCTGGCAAAGAGAAAAGAAAAGAAATCAAGGAAGCTAATGTTGCAAAAGGTGTTGATATGTTAGCGAAAAATAGATCGAAAACAGTGGATGAGGTTGAGAAGTTGTTGGTGGTGTGGATCAATGAAAAACAGATAGCGGGTGATAGTATTTCCATGGCGATAATTTGTGAAAAGGCAAGGCAGTTGCACGCAGATCTTGTCAAGACGATGCTTGGAACCAGTGGTGATGTGAGTTATTTTAAAGCCAGCAAAGGCTGGTTTGAGAGATTTAAGAAACATAGTGGCATACACAGTGTTGTGAGGCATGGTGAGGCAGCCAGCTCAGACAAACGTGCAGCTGAAAAATTTGTGCAGGAATTCAAGGGATTCGTAGACACTGAAAAATTGGAACCCCAACAAGTGTTTGTGATGAAACAGGCCTGTTTTGGAAGAAAATGCCAAACACGACCTTTATTACTCAGGAGGAAAAGGCACTGCCAGGACACAAGCCTATGAAAGACAGGCTAACTCTCATGTTGTGTGGTAACACTAGTTGGGATTTTAAAGTGAAGCCTTTACTGGTGTATCACTCAAAAATCCCAGAGCTTTCAAGAAACACAATGTTAACAAGAATAATTTGTGTGTGTATTGGAAGGCTAACACCAAGGCATGGGTCACAACGGCAATTTTCGTGGAATGGCTCACTGGAGTGTTTGGCCCCAGTGTGAAGAAATACCTCCTGGAAAAGAAATTGCCACTCAAGTGCCTCCTGCTACTGGACAATGTTCCTGCTCATCCTCACAACTTGAAAGACTATTTGTCTGACAACTTCAGTTTCATCACAGTGAAGTTCTTGCCTCCTAACACCACTCCTCTCATCCAGCCCATGGACCAGCAGGTCATTTCTAACTTCAAAAAACTGTACACCAAAGCAGTGTTTGAAAAGTGCTTTGAAGTGACTTCGGACACTGAGTTGACCCTAAGAGAGTTCTGGAAAGATCACTTCAATATCCTCCATTGCATAGGCCTTATAGGTAAGGCTTGGGAGGGAGTGACTTCCAGGACTTTGAACTCTGCTTGGAGACCACTGTGGCTGGATTGTGTTGAAAAGAGGGATTTTGAAGGATTTGAGGCTGACCCTGACCCAGACGACCCTGAGCCTGTTGTGAAAGATATTGTGGAATTGGGCAAGTCCCTGGGGTTGGAGGTGAGTGGTGAGGATGTGGAAGAGTTGGTGGAGGACCACAGGGTAGACCAAACCACTGAAGAGCTGAAAGAGCTTCATCAGGAACAACATCAGACGACATTTAAGGAAATTGATTCAGAGGAGGAGGATGGACAGGGTGAGGTAACTTCTTCAGAGATTAAGGAAATTTGTTCTATGTGGACTAAGTTGCAGACATTTGTTGAAAAACACCACCCTGAGCAAGCTGAAACAAGCCATATCTGCAACATGTTCAGTGACAGAACCTTCCCCACTTCAGGAAAATGTTAGAGGCGCCAGAAACAGCACTCTTGACAGTTATTTTTCGACGCAGGGGTCCAGTGACTCTCAAGCTGGTCCTAGTGGCATTAAAAGACAAAGAAGGGAAGTAACCCCAGAGAGGGACTTGTTACCTGAAGTCCTTATGGAGGTGGATTCCGCTTCCAAACACTAACCCCTCCCCCTGTCCTCCTCCCTATCTTCCAGATGCCAGTAACTCTCTTCAATAAAGGTAAGTAAATGTTATTTTAAAAGTTTAATTATAAATTTATTACTTTATATATGTATTTATAATTGTTTTGTTTATGTAAAAGTATAGTTAATCTTCACAAAATTAATTTTTTGTGAATATTTTTGGGTGTCTGGAACGGATTAATTGTATTTACATTATTTCTTATGGGAAATAAGGTTCCGACTTTCGAGTAATTCAAGTTAAGGTCTAGCTCCTGGAACGGATTATGACCGAAAGTCGAGGGACCACTGTAGTTTAATGTAATGAAAGTGTTAGGCACCTTCTGATTGTATATTCTGTATAAAACATAGATGTCAAACTTAATATTAAATATTGAGTTAACACTTGTTGTACATGAATGATATATAATACTAACAAGAAGAAGAATTAGACACGTGTGAAACATCTGGGTATCTTTATTTGTAGACGTTTCATCATCCAGTATCTTTATCAATACAATACAAGGGCATAATGGGAAGAATGTAGAACTGTATACAAAAGATGAGGTAATTAGTCCCTCAGCCTTGGAAATTCTTCACCAACTTCAAGGCTGAGGAACTGATTATAGATCTAAATTCTTCACATTATGTCCTTGTATTGTATTGATAAAGCCACTGGATGGCAAAACGTCTACAAATAAAGATATCCAGATGTTGCACACTTGTCTAATTCTTCAACTCTTATTGTGAAGAACTGAAGAATACAAGGCAGAATACCATGGCTGGAACAGTTCACAACTAACCAACACTTAGGAGAGAAAACTTGAGACAAACTTTTTGTATGTTTTTGCTCGTAATCAAATGTTCTGATTGAAATTCCTTCTGAAGTTTCCTCCTCAGATTGTGGGTTGTATGTGAATTATAAAGCTGAGTGCAGATTACCATAAATTATGTTTCAACAGACATTATGTCTATCATGATGTTTAGAGTTTGTATGCTGCATGTAGCAGTAATGTGTCTGCCTCACACATGTGGGGTCAGTGGTTGGAGGCCTGTGTCTGCCTCACACATGTGGGGTCAGTGGTTGGAGGCCTGTGTCTGCCTCACACATGTGGGGTCAGTAGTTGGAAGCCTGTGTCCCTCACACATGTGGGGTTAATGGTTGGAGGCCTGTATCTGCTTCACACATGTGGGGTCAGTAGTTGGAAGCCTGTGTCTGCCTCACACTTGTGGGGTCAGTGGTTGGAGGCCTGTATCTGCTTCACACATGTGGGGTCAGTAGTTGGAAGCTTTTGTCTGCCTCACACATGTGGGGTCAGTCATTGGAGGCCTGTGTCTGCCTCACACATGTGGGATCAGTGGTTGGAGGCCTGTGTCTGCCTCACACATGTGAGGTCAGTAGTTGAAAGCCTGTGTCTGCCTCACACATGTGGGATCAGTGGATGGAGGCCTGTATCTGCCTCACACATGTGGGGTTAGTGGTTGGAGGCCTGTGCCTGCCTCACACACATGGTGTCAGTGGTTAGAGACCTGTATTAAACATGCTAATCACAACAGGCCCTTTAGTGTGTACTGCCTAGGTGATTACCTCTCATTCTCCATGCTGTATAACTCCTATGGGTTTCGTGTTTCTCATGAATATAATAATGTGGGTTGCAGGATCAGTATTGTATTTTAAGTTTGTTCTTTATGAACTGATGTCAGTAAGGTGAAGTTGTGAGTTTTTTCGGCCATTCTGGTACTGTGTCATAAATATACTGAGTTATTAATCTGAAGCAATATTTCAGGTATCGGGACATAGACAGTGGTATCATTCCTGCCAGTGTTGCCTCAGAACTTAGAAGTCTGGTGAAGCAAGCTAGCTTCATGCAACAAGAAATTAGGAAAATTGAAGCCAAGAGTGAATGGGAAGGACTTGACGGGGAAGTAGATGAACTAGATGTTGCTCGCCTCATTCAGCTTCACAAAGATTTAGAGCAACTCAAAGTACGCTTTGAAATGCTTCAAGACCCAGTTTTTCGGTAAGAATAGACAGTCGAGTTTTTCTCTATTGTAGCAGAGACAAAATGCTACAATGTTTTTGTGATGTGGAAAATTATGTTATTAATCACTGCCTTGGTCTGTATTAGCAGGGGCTTCTGAGGCCTGGGCACTACTGTCCTGCTATTTGAGCATGAAATGGAAGACTGTTGAAGATCAGTAATCCTACTCTTGTAGGATTATTGATCTTTCACAAACATTTGCTTACATTTAGTAACTATACACCTATATTTACTTGCCTCTTTTTTATTTCATACTTATTGTGTGGTTTATTTCATATTTATTGTGCACCCACTCTTCAAGGGTATTTCCCTAGATCTATATTGGGTGTATATATGTATTAATTGTTCTGTATTTATAGTATGCACAGTAGTATGAATGTTTTGTATGTTGAATTACTTTAAACTTTTCAAGAGTAGGGGCATGTGCTGGCACAAATACCATAGGTGAGGTAAGTACGTTTATTTAGGAACAGTTACACATAAGTACAATTATCATACATAGTAACACATAAGTGTAAACTACCTAGGATAACCCAGAGAACAGTACAGAGTAAGTAATACTCTTGGAAGCACATACTAACATATCCTAGATAGGATCCCCAGTGAAGAGCTTTTGATCTGAATATTTGAGCTACCACTCTCTCTTTGGATTGCCATCCATTCCCTATGAACCATGTGACCCCCTGATGGTTTAGTGCTTCCCCATGAAAGTGGAAAGTGAGCATAGGAAAGAGCAAGGTGATGAGGGTAACAAACGAGTTAGGTAATGAGTGATTGGATATCAGATTGGAGGGAGAGATATGGAAGAAGTGAATGTGTTTAGATATTTGGGAGTGGACTTGTCAGTGGATAGGTAAATGAAATATAGGGTAAACCATAGAATTGATGAAGGGAAAAAGATGGGTGGTGCATTGAGGCATCTGTGGACACAAGGTCCATTATCCATGGAAACAGAGAGGGAAATGTATGAGAGTATAGTGGTTCCAACACTTACATGGGTGTGAAGCATGGGTGGTGAATGTTGCAGCGAGGAAGAGGCTGGAGGCAGTGGAGATGTGCCTGAGAGCAATGTGTGATGTAAATATTATGCAGAGAATTTGTAGTTTGGAGATTAAGAGGTGTGAAGTTTCAAAAAGTATTATCCAGAGGGCTGAGGAGAGGTTGTTGAGGTGATTTTGTCATTTAGAGAGGATGGAGCAAAATACTATGACTTAGAGGGTGTATAAATCTGTTGGATGGAATGGAGGTGGGGAGGGGCGTCCTAGGAAAGGATGGAGGGAGAGGTGAAGGAGGTTTTGTGTGCAAGGGGTTTGGACATCCAGCTCGCATGTGTGTGTGTGTTAGATAGGAATGAGTGGAGGCAAATGGTTCTTGGGACTTGTTGAGCTGTTGGAGTGTGAGCTGGATAACATTTTGTAAAGGGATTCAGGAAAACCAGTTAGCTGGACTTGAGTCCTGGAGGTGGGAAGTACAGTGCCTGCACTCTAAAGGAGGGGTTTGGGATATTTGCTGTTCAGAGGGTCATCTGAACTGTCGTATCTATTCGCCTCTGGCAAGACGGTGATAGTATGAAAGATGGTGAAAGTGTGTCTTTATTGGGTCAGCCTGCCTTGGTGGGAGACATCCAGTGTGTTAAAAAAAATTACCTCCCATACTCCAGGTGCTGTGAATCCCTTATTGGTTTAGTGCTGCCCATCAGTATACATACTTGTAATTCTTCTTTGTTTATTCCTCTATAATAGAATCTGAATTATTAAGCGTGGAGTTGATTTGCAGGGAGGTGTTGATCCACCAGCAGCAAGTAGAACGTTGTGAGATTGTGAGTCTGGATGGTGGAGCCAGTACTGCCAAGGTGAAGCTGGTAGCAAACTCACTCACTGTTACAGTCTTGGCATGTCACATGGCTAAGTTACCCTCTATCATTAAATCTTTGCCACAGGTGAGACTTTATTGACTTCATAATTACTTTGATGTTTGACATTGTAGTATCATTTGGGTTTAGGGGTTTAGAGCTGTCTTGTTAAAATGGATATAATGAATGACAAGTCAGTTCTTGAAACAGTTTCAGAATAAGTAAAAAAAAATTTATCTTTTTTTTTATGTACACTCATAACCTTACAAAATCACATTTATTATAATCCATACTTGATAAATTATAAATATATTGTGACTGTAAGAATTTACAGCTACTGTAATCCAAATTGAAATGAAAATTGGACAGTTTGTAAAGTGCTCGGATCTTTGAAACATACCTTCCTTGTCCTGACCTTGGCTCTGTCTATTATTTATACAGCTAATAAATAACCCTCTGGTTCCATGGCTGGACAACAGCTGTAATGTTAGTGGATGGGTACATATATTTAAGAACATAAGAAAGAAGGACCTAGGTAGTACGTTGGTAGACAGCAGCTGCCCAGGGAGGTACTACCATCCTGCCAAGTGAGTGTGAAATGGAAGCCTGTAATTGTTTTACATGATGGTAGGATTGCTGGTGTCTTTTTTTTTCTGTCTCATAAACATGTAAAATTTCAGGTACATCTTGCTACTTCTACTTATACTTAGGTCACACTACAAATGCATGTACGAACATATATATACACACCCCTCTGGGTTTTCTTCTCTCTTACTAGTTCTTCTTGTTTATTTTCGCTTATCTCCATGGGAAAGTGGAACAGAATTCTTCCTCCGTAAGCCATGTGTGTCGTAAGAGGCGACTAAAATGCCGGTAGCAAGGGGCTAGTAACCCCTTCTCCTGTATATATTACTAAATTTAAAAAGAAAAACTTTTGTTTTTCTTTTTGGGCCACCCTGCCTTGGTGGGATTCGCCCAGTGCATTGAAAGAAAGAAAGAATAATACAGTGGTACCCCGAGTTTCGGCCATAATTCGTTCCAGAAGGCTGTTCGAGTGCCGTTATCGAATGAATTTGTTCCCATAAGGAATAATGTAAATTAGATTAGTCCGTTTCAGACCCCCAAAAATACACTTACAAAAGCACTTACAATAATACACTTACATAATTGTTCGAGTTGGGAGCTGTATGAAACTCGGGGTACCACTGTATAGTTGTTAAGGCAGAGTTTTCACTGATATGTAAATTTAAATCTACCACTCAGTTTTTCAGTGCTTCTTAAAAAAATTAATATTAACCCACAATTTAGAGATGGAACTGTAGACAATATTTCCGTTCATCAGAAACTATTATGTTTTGACTTGTGGTAACTTGATAATACTCCAGGATGAATCAAACCTTAAGCAAGTTTCCTGTAGGGACCTTGTGGGTCAATAGTTAATTGTTCCAGCTATGGTAGTATTGTGTCTTAATATTCGTAAACAATTTGCTTTCATAATGTGGTGAGATTCACATTTTATTCTATAATAGGTAAATAATATATTTTGTATACTATGTAGTGACTTGAATTTAATGTATTGATCAATACCTGTGTGCCTTTTACTCATAACTAAAGAATCTGAATCTGAATTTCAGATTGACACAAGCACTTTTGGCAAGACAGCTACTGAATGAATGATGATGAATGTGTACTTTTTTGGGGTTACCCTACTTCGGTGGGAGATGTAAAATAATAGCAAGGAAAATGCATTAAAGTGTAAATTGAAATCTTGTTGTTTCTCTGTGTATCACTCTTAGGTGCCTGAGGATGCTGCCTGTCAAACATTTCCCACTCTGCAGCTGGCACTAGATATGGCTGTGCAGGGAGATGTGGTGGTTGTGTTGCCTGGCAATCATTCTCTCAGCCACTTAGGATTAATAAGTGTTGGTGGAACACTTATAGGTAAGTGCAACATAAATATTATTTAGTTTTATTTCCCAATTAAAAAACAAGAATCCTAATTTACCGAGATATTTTTTATTTCTATTTTATATGATGCTAAACTAGCAAAGGGTCTTTAATAAACATTCCTTCATCTCAGTTAGCCTTGTTGGTTTAGTTATTGCTGGTATGAGTAGTGTATTGTTCATTCTTTCTTCTTTCAACACGTCGGCCGTTTCCCACCGAAGTGGGGTGGCCCAAAATGAAAAACGAAAGTTTCCCATTTTACATTTAGTAATATATACAGGAGAAGGGGTTACTAGCCCCTTGCTCCCAGCATGTTAGTCGCCTCTTACGACACGCATGGCTTACGGAGGAAGAATTCTGTTCCACTTCCCCATGGAGATAAGAGGAAATAAGAACAAGAACTAGTAAGAAAATAGAAGAAAACCCAGAGGGGTGTGTGTATATACATATGCTTGTACATGAATGTGTAGTGTGACCTAAGTGTAAGTAGAAGTAACAAGACATACCTGAAATCTTGCATGTTTATGAGACAGAAAAAAGACACCAGCAATCCTACCATCATGTAAAACAAATACAGGCTTTCGTTTTACACTCACTTGGCAGGACGGTAGTACCTCCCTGGGCGGTTGCTGTCTACCAACCTACTACCTATTTGTATTGTTCATACTGTTAATAAAAACAGTTATTGGTTAAAAAAACCATACCACGGGTGTGGTTAGAACCCGCGATCAGAGAGTCATTAAACTCCAGACAGATACGCTAGCCACTGTGCCAGCTGGCTAGCGCGTTGGTTTGGAGTTTTATGACTCTCTGATCACGAGTTCTAACCCCGCCCGTGGTATGGTTTGTTTGCAATCGTGTCATTACGATTTCTTGAGTCAGTTACTGGTTGATCATCTGCTAGGCCAAGGTTAATGTTGAAGTCTCCAGCTAGTAGTAGGTGGTGCTTGTTGTTTTTAGTTTAAAAGTTGGGATATTAATACGAGGCATCCTGTATATAGCACCAACTGTAATAGGAATCTTAAGGTTGTTTACAGAGAAGTTGGCAACTATATATATTCACCAAATTCATCATTAGAATAATAGATGGCAATACCTCCCCCCATGTTGGTTGGGATTTAGACTATATAGAGGATAGTGAGGCTTAGGTTAGGGTGTGTAGGAGAGAGGGAGATTACTTCCCAGTTAAAGTAGGTCTTAGACAGGGATGTATAATGTCACCATGGTTGTTTAACATATTTGTAGATGGGGTTGTAAACGAAGTAAAGGATAGGGTGTTGGGGAGAGGGGTGGGATTAAATTATGGGGAATCAAATACAAAATGGGAGTTGACACAGTTACTTTTTGCTGATGATACTGTGCTTTTGGTAGATTCTAAAGAAAAGTTGCAAAGGTTAGTGGACGAGTTTGGGAGAGTGTGTAAAGGTAGAAAGTTGAAAGTGAACATAGATAAGAGTAAGGTGATGAGGGTATCAAATGATTTAGATAAAGAAAAATTGGATATCACATTTGAGGGAGGAAGTATGGAAGAAGTGAATGTTTTCAGATATTTGGGAGTTGACTCGTCAGTGGATGGGTTTATGAAGGATGAGGTTAACCATAGAATTGATGAAGGAAAAAAGGTGAGTGGTGCATTGAGGTATCTGTGGAGACAAAAAACATTATTCATGGAGGCAAAGAAGGGAATGTACGAGAGTATAGTGGTACCAACACTTATATGGGTGTGAAGCATGGGTTGTAAATGCTGCAGCGAGGAGGAGGCTGGAGGCAGTGGAGTTGTCGTGTCTAAGGACAGTGTGTGGTGTAAATATTATGCAGAGATTTCGTAGTGTGGAAATTAGGAGGAGGTGTAGAGTTACTGAAAGTATTAGTCAGAGGGCTGAAGAGGGGTTGTTGAGGTGGTTTGGCCATTTAGAGACGATGGAGTTCCGTTCCTAAGACCACGTCGGTAAACAAATTCGTCGCTAAGTGAGGAGCATACTATAATGGTAGTGGATTTGTGTCAATCATCTTTGATATTGTTTTAATGTCACCTTTGCACCACCTTTGCACCATTTATAACATTTCTGGTATATTTTTAAATGTTTATACAGTAGTGTACTGTATATTGTAATAAACAGAATAGAGGAAATCAGCTCTAATATACATTATTTAGGTATGCAAACTGGTCAGAGAGCCCATCATAAGTCCAAGGCATTGGTAAACGAGTACGTCGCTAAGTGAGGAGAGGCTGTAATGACTAACATAACATTGTAATGGCTAACAGGATGACATAGTAGGATATAAAGAAAAAGGTTGGCAAATTTAGAAATGCTTTGAACATAACTTTTTTTTTTTTTTTTTTTTTCATATATTCTTAACATCAGTTAGTGCAAACCTAGATTAGACGCTGATTTTCAGGAATGTAACTTGCTCGTTGATTGACTGAAGGAAATGGTCATACAATTCCTGGTGAATGAGAGGTGTAGGGGTAATTAAGTTTGATCCAGGAAAGTGAAGCATAGACTCAAGTTCTTGAATCAAGATCCCTTCAATAGCAACATAAAACTGGGTCTTGGGGCAAGGGAAGTAGGTAGGACAGTAGTATTTGCATGTCAAATTGCCATTTGTTAAAAAATTAATATTTTCAGGTCTTGGTAAGGGAGTAAACATTAAAGGGAGTGAAGAAGCTGGTGATATCCTGATGGATACCTCCGGCAATTTTACCATGAAGAATATAACTCTACAACCTTCCCGAGGGCAAGTGGGTATTGTGCACCACGATGGTATACTCACTCTGCATGATGTCACTATTGAAGGTAAAGTCCCATTTATCCAGGGAAATATTGTGGTAACACTTAATGAGGTAGATTATTATTATTTTCATGGGGAAGTGCTAAACCCATAGGGTCATAATTTATCAAGTTCTTAACTCGTGGGATTCATGTTTCACCTTGGGAATGGGAGACAATCAGGTTTGATCCAAGGTACTTTCACAATCTAACCCCTAAATTTACAAGATCTTAATTTATGTTCTCGTATTGATGAGCCTCCAAGTTCTCTGCAATGGTTACCGTATTTCACGGCTTATAAGAATTGTTTTAGTTTCAATGGCTCGGCATCGGACGTAACTGGGAGAACTACAGCCCACCCCACACCCCAAACTTATAGCTCCTGTCACTGACCTTCAGTTTTTAGGACGCAGGGTGGTTTTTGGAGCTTTAAGATTATGTTCAAAATGTACTCAGTGGATTTGCCATACCTGAATCCCTCTTCTATGTGAACATTAAGTTTATTTAGGCGCAGGAACACATAAGTACAATTATCATACATAGTATCATGTATAGATTACCTAGGATAACCCAAAAAAGTCGGACAAAGTGACTCATTTCATTCTTTCTCAATAATAATAATAACCTGAGTAAGGTCATGTTTAACCCTTCCAGGGCCAGAACCCATGATATGAAATGCTCTCAGGGTCAGAGAATTTAAAAAAAAATCTTATGAAATGATAGGGAATTTTTTCCCAAGGTGATGAAATTTAAAGTATGAAATTTGATGGTAAACTTAGGGAATTACGCTCTCGCAGTTAGTTGTCTCAGTGATATTTACGCATCAGCAGTTTTGCCCACTCTGAGCCCTATTTTCGGTCAATTCCATTGTTTCAGTTGACCAGACTCATAGCTATTTCACTAGTATTCCTTCTATTGTTTGAGTACAAGAAATTGGTAATTTGGCCAGTTTCACACACTATTAAAAATTGCCAATTTCAAAATAGGGTCCAGAATAAATAATGTAGAGATTCCTGGTACTAAAACAACATTTCTTCTGTTTATTAGCCATGTCCTTGGGTCTCTCCAATATTACAATTGCTTTCCATTTTGACATTTTATTCACCCAAAAGCAGAAGATTTACTGTTATACAGAATACAGTGGACCCCCGAGTATCGTAATTAATCCGTTCCAGGAGCTGTTACTTAACACGAAGTTTACGAAATTCAACCCTTATTTCCCATAAGAAATAATGTAAATACAATTAATCCATTCCACAAAAAAATATTCACATACTAAATAATTAAAAACAATATATATATATATCTTTCTTCTTCAACACGTGCCGTTTCCCACGAGCGGGTGGCCAAGGAAAAACGAAGTTTCTCCTTTACATTTAGTAATATATA
>WNWK01023157.1:25000-31459 GCA_009830355.1 Cherax destructor
TTACGAATAAGTATGAAGAGTGGAATGAAAGAATAGATGAGGCATCCCCAGACATCATAGCGGTCACAGAAACTAAACTAAATGAGACAGTAACAGATGCAATCTTCCCACAGGGATATCAGATCCTGAGGAAAGATAGGAGGAGAAGGGGGGGTGGAGGGGTTGTACTGCTTGTAAGGCACCGTTGGAGATTCGAGGAAATGGTAGGAGTGGAGGGGGTAGAGAACGGAATTCATAATAGGTACCATCCAGTCTGGGAGCATAAGATAATCATTGCAGTGATGTATAACCCACCACAGAACTGCAGGAGGCCAGGAGAAGAATACGATGAGAACAACAGAGCGATGGTGGACACCCTGGCAGAGGTGGCAAGAAAAGCACACATGAGCAGAGCGAAGCTACTGGTCATGGGAGATTTCAACCACAGGGAGATCGACTGGGAGAATCATGAACCACGTGGGGTCCAGAAACTTGAGAGCCAAGATGATGGACGTGGTACTGGAAAACCTGATGCACCAACATGTCAGGGACACGACCAGAGAGAGGGGAGAAGATGAACCAGCAAGACTGACCTTGTATTCACCTCCTGAACAGCTCATGATATTGAAGACATAACGCACGAGAGCCCCTGGAGCCAAAGACCATATGAGCTTAGCTTTATACATTGTAGAGCTACAGGAGAGGGAAGAGTAACGATAGAGAGACAAACCAGAGACTTAAAAAGAGGAAACTACACGGGCTTGAGGAATTGCAGTGACATCCAGTGGGAAAGGGAATGGAAGGACTGACAACAAATGAAATGATGGAATACGCAGGGGGCAAAGTGCAAGGAGGCAGAGGAACGGTTTATTACCCAGAGGCAAATGTTTAAATGGGAAGGCTGGTGAAAGAGCCCTGGTTTACCCAAAGGTGCAGGGAGGCAAAAGAATCAGAGTATCAGAGAATGGAAACGGTACAGAAGGCAAAGAACCCAAGTAAAACAAAGAGATTAGTAGAAGAGTGAAACGAGACATTAAAACAGTAGAGGGAGCTCAGAACAGTACGAAAACGACATAGCATCGAAAGTTAAGTCCGACTCGGAAATTGACATGTTCGTCACCATCAGGCTAGCCACAAATAGTCGTCGGCCCTCTGAACCATTCACTGCACCCTGTCTGACACTGCAACATCTTGGCATCTAATACAGGGATTTCTTCACTTGCTCATTCCTTGGGCACGACTCATTTCACATTGAACAAATGTGAGACCCCTACAATGCCACCTCCACCACAGATATAAGTGTTCCTCTGCTCATGCTGTTATTCTATCTGAAAGATTGATGGACTGACAACATTGCCTGAAGATTGAGGGCCTGACAACCTCACACCCTCCTAACTCTTCACGATCTCCTTTGTATGGATCATTGCTACCAAAAGCGAAACGTTTCTCAATAAAGATACCCAAGTGTTGCATATGTGTCTAATTTAATAACTGTCACTTCTGAACCATTCATTCACATCCTGTCTGACACTGCAACATCTTGGTATCTTAATACAGGGATTTCGCCTGCCTATCTCTGGCATGAATCTACTTCCACATTGAATAAATGTGAGACACCTCCTACTACTACACCCTCTCCTGTCTACAGTATATAAGTCTCCTCTGCTCATATGCTGTTATTCTATCTCAAGATTGATGACTGACAACATCGTCTGAAGATTGAGGGCTCCACAACCTCACACCTCTGTTCTTCATTATCTTGTGTATGGACTGTATTTAGCCACTGTGGTAATGTTTCAATAAAGATGGCCCAAGTAAGGTATGTCTAATTTACTAACTGCTCGGTTCTCTGAATATCCATTCACATCCTGTCTGACACTGCAACATCTGGTATCTTAATACAGGGATTTCTTCTGCTTGCCTATTCCTTGCACGGATCTACTTCCATTGGAACAAATGTGACACCTCCACTACCAGTTGCACCTCCTGTCTATAGTATATAAGGCTCTGCCCGCAGAAGCAGCATTTTCCCATTTAATGCTCCCATATGATAACCTATATCAAATGAATACACAGTATCCTGAGGCAGATCTTACTAAAGTACTTAACCCACTCTAGAAGATGGGGCAGTGGACCCTGCCACACCCCAGTCAGACTAGAGGCATTGGTGTCCGCAAGTCATCACAGATTGCTCTACCTTGCTTTCCTCGCCCTATGCATTGCATCCAGCGGCTTGTAGCAGCACCTCCCTGAACATCTTAGGACACGGATTAAACCATGACCAAAAGTTCGTTGATGGAGCCAGATCTGGGATAATCTAACAGGCCTGAACCAGGCCTGCTAAACAACAACCACAAACAGTCGAACTGACGGCCAAATAGTAGAGAATATAGCCTCACACATGCTCAGAGTGGCCAGGAAGGATAGGAGCCCAGCCTCTCCCCTGCAGGAGAGCTCCTCATGCAGGACTTTCTTTGGCTGTTCCCAACCCAGCCCCAGGCACACGCCTGACCCACAGACCATCTGGCATTATGTGCTGCCCTTCGACTCTGCTGCTCAGGCCTCGCTGAACACAGTGTATTTGTGGCAGAAGCAGGACTGATCTGAGTGCATCACAGGGTCTGTGTGTCGTAAATCCGAGGGAAAGATTGCAAGACATGAAGAGGTTAATAACATTATCATATATCTCACAACAGCTTGATGCCCAAAGCAGTAAGGGAACCACCCTAACTATGCAGATCTGATTGCAGCCAAAAGCGTCCAGATGGTATCATCCTTCAAGCCTAGACAGACGGCAAGCAGGGGTGTGGACTGCACATGTGCATCTACCTTGGCTGATACCTATCTCCAATACAATCTGTAGCGAAGGAGGGGCAGCTGCCACCTCCTCTAGGAGTCCCAGAAGTCTGAGCAGGAAATATGGAACTTCTGCTCATCATTATATGTTTGTTCCCATATGGCCCAAAGACCCTTGGCCTGCTGGGGAAAGATACCCATGTCCCCTAAGGAGCTGAGCAAAAGACCTGACCAGGTAACTAGGATCCCAGGGCAGCGAGTCTTCTGTCTGCACCACGCTGCTCTCAGAGGGTAATGATGCTGTGGCCCTAAGATGCCCCAGCTCGAAAGAGTTAATAGATTTTAAATATTATAATTGGTGACAAACATGTAACAATATGTACTAGACATGTATCTCTCACCTCGTGTACTGTATATGCCATCTCGAGATCAACAATGTATTCTAAATCTTGAATACATTATAATAAAATATACCTATTGGTAAAAAGATGGTGGCAGGGAGAAGTGAATAAGATTAAATGGCATCAGGAAGAAATCCAAATATTCTTCCTGGAAGCCTTGTCCACTTTCCGGGAGGCCATAGGTCCCACACCCCAGTACCAGAGGTGGACCCTATTATATTATATTATATATATATACATATACATATATATACATATATATATATATATATATATATATATATATATAAATATATATATTATTATAAATATATATATATACATATATATATATATATATATATATATATATTATATATATATATATATATATATATATATATATATATGTATTTTATTTATTTATTTATTTTATGCAGCAGAGAGAGAGAGAGATCCTGGTTATCTTTAAAATACACATTGCCACGCACTTGTAATTAGGTGTTATAGACACTATGAAAGAAGACTGAGAGGATCTCAGAAGCTGGATCTTGTTACATCTGTGTGTGGCATCTCACAGGTGTTAAACAAACCTGTGAATTTTCCTAGAGGCCTTGGGAAAAGAGGAGCTTATATATGTGTATATTTATAATTTTTATACAGGTTTTGTAGAAAAGGAAAAGATTTTAGATATATATATATATATATATATATATATATATATATATATATATATATATATATATATATATATATATATATATATATATATATAAACACATCATTCACCCATCACAGTTCTACAGATGTAATTTACACTACAGTTATAAACTGCAACATTAACACCCTCCTTCAGAGTGCAGACACTGTACTTCCCATCCTCCAGGACTCAAGTCCGGCCCGCCGGTTTCCTGAATCCCTTCATATAAATGTTGGCCTGCTTACACTCCAACAACACGTCAAGTATTAAAACCATTTGTCTATATTCGCTCCTATCTAACACTCACGCATCAGTTTGCTGAAGTCCAATCCCCTCATTACCAAACTTCCCACCTCCTTCCTCCAACTCACTTTGGCCGACCCCTACCCCCGCCCTCTCTCCTTCCTCCACTACAGATTTATACACTGAAGTCATTCTATTTCATCTGATCCTCTCTACATGTCCGAACCTCAACAACCTCCTATGCCCTGATAATAGCTTTTAATCACATCAATCTCCCAATTTCCAAACCACTAATCTACTGCATTGAGTATTCACACCACACATTGCCCTCCAGACACCACATCTCTACATTCCATTTATGAATTTCTAAAAAGTCGTATGACAGGGTGGATAGGGGAACAATGTGGCAGATATTGCAAATGTATGGAATATGAGTGTAGGGTTATTGAAAGCAGTGAAGAGTTTTTAGGAGGATATTGAGGCTCAGGTTAGAGTATGTAGGCTGCTAGAGGGAGATTATTTCCAGTAAAAGTAGGCCTTAGACAAGGATGTGTGATGTCACCATGGTTGTTCAATGTATTTATAGACGGAGTTGCAAGAGAAGGAATGTCTGGGTGTTGTAAGAGGTGTATGTTAAAGATACAAAAGAACTAAACACAAAGGAAAAGTTATCACAGTTGCTGCTGATGACACTGTGCTTTTGGGAGATTCTGAAGACAAGCTATAGAGAGTTGGTTCAAGAGTTTGGTAGGGTATAAAAGAAGGAAATTAAAAGCAAGAATATAGGAAGAGTAAGGGAGAGAGGATAACAAAAAAAATAAAGATAACAAAAATTGGACATTAATGAAGGGAGAGTTTGAGGAGTGGAATGTATTCATAGATATTTGGGATGGTATGTCGGCAGATGGTGGTCTATGAAGGAGGGGAGGTGAACTGTGAACAGATGAGGGGAAGGGTGAGTGGAGCACTTCGGGAGTCTGTGGAGACAAAGAACTTGTCCATGGAAGCAAAGAGGGAGAATGGTATGAGAGCATAGTTATACCAACGCTCTTTATATGGGTGTGAACATGGGTTGTGAATACAGTAACAAGAAGGCTGGAGGCAGTGGATATGTGTATACATGAGGGTTTGGCTGACCGCCCATGGTCTGGTCTGTGACCAGGCCTCATGGTGGGTCAGGGGCCTGACTGTTCAGGCTGTTGGCTACATGCACGCAAACCACGTGACACACCACAGCCCCATGGTCAGGTACTGACTTTATAGGTGCCTGTCCAGCGCTTCCTCTTAAAGACAGTCAGGGCCCGCCAGTAATCCTTATGTATGCCATACATGAGTAATTTTGATAATGCATCCATTTTGAATAACCCGGCATCCGCGGTAGCGAGAATTCACTGAACCACCCCGATACTGTTTAGAAATATTTCTGCTCTCAGACTAATATCATAGTGGAAGATGAGTCCAGTGTATTCCAATCTTGGTGGTGGCTCATTGTTGGTTTAAGGTGAATTGATAGAGACTTTTAAAAGCCTCACAAAAGTTAGAGTTTTAAGAGAGCTACCCTCCTGCTGTCTATCCTGCTATTACACATTTATATGCATTCCTCCATTTTAGGTGCCTTAGGTTGAGGGAAATGTAGTGTGAATATAATGTGCAGAGAATCCAGCTTGTAGATTGTTAGGAGGCGTGGGATTACCAAAAGTATTATCTAGAGGCTGATAGCTACGGAGGCAGCATCATCAAAGTATTATCTACGGCTGAGGAAGGGTTGTGGAGGTGGGATTACTAAAAGTTTAAAAGGGGGGAAAGGGGTTTGGGGGGTGGGGGTTACTAAATATTATGAGGGGAAAGGGGGGAGGTGGGGGTTACAAAAGATTTTCTACGGGGAGGAAGGGGGTTTTTGGGGGTGGGGTTTAAAAATATTATCTACGGCTGAGGAAGGGTTTTGGGGGTGGGGGTTACCCAAAAATATTATTAGGGCTGAGGGGAAAAGTAGGGGGGATTACTAAAAGTATTATCTAGGGTTTAGGAAGGGTTGTGGAGGTGGGATTACTGGGGGATTATCTACGGCTGGGGGGAAAGGGGGTTTTTGGGGGGGGGTTACTAAAAATTTTTCAGGGGTGAGGAAGGGGGTTTTTGGGGGGGGGATTACTAAAAAAAATTTTAGGGGTGAGGAAGGGGGTTTTTGGGGGTGGGGGTTACTAAAAATATTATCTAGGGGGGGGGGAAGGGTTGGGGGTGCGATTACTTGGGGTTATTACGGCTGGGGGAAGGGGGTTTTTGGGGGTGCGGGGTTACTAAAAGTATTATCAGGGGGGTGAGGAAGGGGGTTTTTGGGGGGGGGGTTACTGTTTTATCTAGGGC
>WNWK01023158.1:0-31458 GCA_009830355.1 Cherax destructor
CTGTGTTTTTCCCGTGGATGACTGTTTATTTTTGGGTCAATTGTTGTAGACTGGTCATTCTGTGTGTTATACTTTACCCCTTTCTTATCTTCCCAAGTTCTATAAATACCGGGAGACTATTCAATAGTTCCTCTTTTCTTCATGCTTATTGTTTATTAGCCTCCTGAGTGCTTTCCTGATATCTGTCCATAGTTCCACATCCTTGTTGCAGATCCAGAAACACCTTTCTAGACGGATGTCACTTCTTGTTACTGTGTTAATTTTTGAACATGTGACATGATGTTTTGAAAAGCAAAGGTTGCATGTGATTCTAGATCTTTTCCCAAGAGCCTTTTCACAAGTCCCACAGATATACTGTACTGCCATCCTGCCTGTATCCTATTTGTACTAGTATATGTGGGATGTACTGATTATGGAGACTTACTACACCTTATATTATATTATTGTTATAATATGTATTTATTTCTGTTTGCTCACTGTATAACTCTTTCTATATTTATTCCTCTCTGATCAGTCCTATATACATTTTAATGTATTATTCTCACTGAGATCCCCACACTGGTCTAGACAGGATATTGTGGTATGGTGTATATGGTGTTTTTATGGGTGTGTATGGTAGGCCTCCGTGGCTGACTTCAGCACTGCCAGGCGTATGACTAAAGCACACCACTCAGTCCTATACTGCCATGCGATGCCCCGTTTTAGACCACTTTCATTTTCTTAGATCACTATCCTTGTGTTTTCTACTGCCAATTGGGTTCACTAGGTCTTTCTTATTCTGTCCTGGTATCCTAGTCTATTCGTTATAAGTGGTAACTCAGATCTATAAAAGTCGCTTGGCACATTGACCACTCCAGGGCAAGTGGTCACCCGCACTGCCACACTACAAGGAAAGTTTTTTTTTTTTTTTATTTAAATGACAAATATGTACAATCATACATTACACAATTCAACAACAAGAGATAAAAAGAAAAGAACCATGATACATTAACCTATAACATAAGGAATAATACACAGAATCCGCAAATAATATCAGTACGTATCAAGACAATACACAACAGATCACTAACAGGAAAAAAAAATAACCAACCCCAAAACCCACACTAAATAACCATTACACCTGCATGGTACAAACTAAGAATATCATGTATGACCGCATCTACAATCATACACACCTCACCCTAACACATGTCCCCCTATCATTCCCCATAACCATAAGAAAATAAATGCATGACGTCAAAAGAACCCCACCCGTTCGTTACAATACCTATATTTCCATGCTATACCTGTTATCTTATAGTAACACCCAATTAAGGACACAAAAAGAAAGTAAGATAACTTCACAAAAGAAAATATATCACTAACACACATATCAAAATGTTGCACACAAGTTCCTATAAGTTGTCATTGTGCTTTACTCAGACATCCACAATATAAACATTATCATAACACAAGATGTCTCAACATGTGTTTTAAACATAACAACTCATAATCCAAAAGTTCAACTCCCTAAACCTAGACACTGAATATTCTGAATGAACATGATTTTACATCATTGATGCAGAACCATAAATCGTCCCCTCCTGACTTACTTAATTATATATGAAAACACTGGGAACGATGTGCAAACCTTTTTCTTTGTTTTTTATATAAAACACCATTATAAAATGCATATACTGAAACTCTTTAAAACAAGTTTAATGCTCAATGTATCTTAGTACACCCCACTATGTCACTCTCACCGGTAACAAAACATACACTACATATCAATAACTATAAAGGAGAATATCTCACAAACTGATGCCATGATATACTTGACGCATACCATTATCATAAGAACTCGTCAAACATCCGAGTATCAAAACGTTAACACCTTTTTTTTTAATTATCAGGAACAATACAAGTATGGACTACAACTACTATAACCCTGTAAAACACGGGTACATATAAATTACAGGAAAAATACTTACGACCCTCCAGGGCTTACTAGAAACCCATTCCACACTGTACTACTAACAAAACACAACCTACATATTAATGACTGTAATTTTAGTCCCAGAACCTATATTCATTTTCTACATGACGTAAACCAATATGAATATAACATACACCGAAACTTAAAGGTTTGTCACTCAGCTTTTCTACTATAATGACAGGTCAAAATGCATCTAAACCATCTTGGACACAATAAGCCTCCAAGGTCAGAACACTATTCATACCAACTCCTTCAAAATCATGGAACATGAGACACTATGAAGTACTTTCAATACAGCAAATACAAGTATCAGACATTAACTTCAGACAATTAAATATTAAGTTGCCAATAAAACAAGGCAATATCACCTCACAGACATCACTCACAGGCCCCACAGGACCTAACATATCAAGATATCACAAGTGCCGTACTATACAAAGGTCAGTAAATCGCTCATAAGAAACCAAAAAGGCCACACACAGGAAAAACCACCCCCAAGGAAACCCCCCCCCCAGTCGTCAGTCCCCCCAGCATTCACTCAAAACGTGACACATGCAACTCCATGCCTCCCCCCTCTACCAGTCCACAGTCAGATTACATATCCTCAACATGAATCGTCTACCGTCAACGCCAACCCCCTTCCCCCCACAACACAACACCCTCCCACACAACATTCATGCCTAAAGTAAACCAAGACAAGCACTCCAGCAACCTCACCCCAGCCTACATAGATAGCCCTTTCATCTTAGCACACCCCCACCCCCAACAACCCCTACTGTAAAATCCTTATAACCATCAGTAAAAACCCTAGCCCACCCCTCCCCATATAATAACCTATTCCGACATTTTGTACGGTATATAGCCGCAGCAATAGCCCTTATCTGAACACCCCCAGGTTGCTCCCTCAATGCCCAGGATACAGTCACAAAATCCACTGTCAAATACATGAGCCCCCTCCTAACACATCCCTCCACTCCCCTATATCTAAACACATAAACCTCAATGCATTGATCCCCCATTTCTCGTAAAACTCCCCCCACCCAACACCAAACGTCCTCGTGATGATCAAAAAAATATAACCCATGATACGTCGAGTCCTCTCCACCACACCTAACACACCGGGCATCCCCTGTTAACCCCATCTTGAACAAAACTGCCCTAGAAGCAAGTACCCCATGCAAAAACCTAAACATGATCTCCCTTGACCTCGCCTTCAACCATAAACCCCTCAACCCACTCCATATCCCTTTCCAATGATACACTGGAAGCTCTGCTTCCCCCTCATACACCTCCCTTCCTCCCCCAACTCTCCCTAATACACCTCCCTTCCTCCCCCGACTCCCTAATACACTAGCCATTACATTATCCGGATTCCTCACTCTCAGAAGCCTGCGCCACATATTTCCACACCGGTCCAGCGCCTTCCCCCTCCAGAAAGCAGGACTTCACATATACACTCATGACACGCATCTCCAAATTAATCAACCCCATACCCCCCAAGCCCACCCTCTTCATTACAACCTCCTTTCGCAACCAATGCCTACCATACCCCCATACATACCATAAGACTCGTCTTATCAACTCCACAACATCCCCTTTCAAAATTGGGTAAATCCTCGCCACATGCTATATCTTACTATAAACCAACACATTCACCACAATCACACGCTGCAACATAGTTAACCCCCCAGCCTCTACCCATTCATCCGTTGTATCGCCCTATGCATGACACCACCCACGGTAACACGTCTCACCTCACCCAAATCATTCATAAAAATGATACCACATATCTTTAATCTATCGACAACTGACCACTCATACCTCAACCCCAACCTCCCCACCCATGTTCCCACCTCCAAAAGGTGAGACTTGGCCCTATTAATCCTCATGCCTGTCGCCCTCTTAAAAATTCCCACGATCGTCCCTACAGACTCCAAACTCCTCTCCCTCCTCACCAGAACCATTGTGTCATCCACATAACCAATAATACCAACATCCCGCATAAACTCCCCCCCCCCTTCCCACTCCTACCTTAACCAATCTATACAGTGGATCCTGCATACAAGCAAAAATCATTTGTGACAGAGGACAACCCTGTCACAACCCCTTCCCATCCTCACTTCACCACCCATCAACCCATTAACTTGTACTCTCAGTCTCGCTTCCCTATATGTCTCAGCCCACCCTACTATTTCTTCAACCAAACCCTGCCTCCTCATAATCCTCCACAGCATTTCCCTGTCTACACTATCATATGCTGCCTCCCAATCCAATGTAAGGACCTCCCCTTTCCCAATAAATTTCCAAATCCTTTCATGCCCCCTTGCCATACACCTGCCAGGTATACCATACTGCCCTCCCTCCACCACCCCACCAAATACCCTCTTAATCCTATTCCTCAACACTTTCGCAAAAATCTTATAATCAGCGCACATTAACAATAATCCTCTATAATTCTTGATTATGTCTCTCTCCCCCCCTTGCCCACCAACACCACCACCCCAGTATGCTGATTCAACCCCATCCTCCCCTTCTCTTTCATACTATCCCTCATTGTCCCTCCTCACATCCTCAGGCACTCCCTGGTCCATCCCAGGTCGTCTCCCAAATGGTCGTCGTCCATGTCGCCTCTCACAATCAGCCGCAATATGCTTATAAGAGCTACATAGTCGACAAGTATGCCGTTCCCTGGCATACGTTACATACACTTGAAACCTAAATTCCTCCAACACCACATAGGATGAAATAGATCTCCGTAATGTTATCATCAATTTGAAGGATCCTTCCGGGATGCCTGCATACAATCCTTCCGTCCACCTTCCCATCTCTGCATAATGTATCACACCATACTCCGAAAATGCAGCTCTTACATCCTGCTCAACTGCTTCAAATGGGAGATTCCTTAGCCTTACCCAAGTGTAATGTCTGGAGACATCCTTGAGCTTCACCGCCAATGCGGCAGTAACAGGGAGGCATACATCTTCATACTTGTCCACAAGTTTGTCGTACACAGTCGCTGTGTTAAGCTTGACGAAAATCCTCGCGCTTCCATTCAATGCAATGTCATAAATGTCTCCATTCTCAATTCCATATGCATCCCTGATGATTGCTGGCAACAAAACTCCAACATTCGTAGGGTAAATGACCCCTTAACCAATTCAACACAGACAGTGTTGATACGCCGATGATACAACTCTGCCATTTTGCTGAGAAAATAAACTGCTTGGGAAAGTCTCCGCTAGAGGGCCACCCAGAGCACCTGCCACGGCCAAGGCTGGGCAGTGAATGAAAGTTGGCAGATTACCATGGAGGCCTAAGGCGTAAAATACCGACACAATTGAAAAATTATACTGCTTATGTGTTTATTTTTCCATCAAAAAAGACTGCTAGGACAGAGTGTTTGTTAGCAAAGGCATTTTGCACATATGTATCTAAGTGGAGCAAGGGGTTCAAAGAAGAGCGGCCTTTGCGAAAGCCATATTGGCGAGGAGAAAGACTATTGCGAGTCTCCAAATACCATATCAGGCGTCTATTCATCAACCGTTCCATCATGCTGCAGACGACACTGGTCAAAGCAATGGGACGATAGTGAGAGGTATCAAGCCCTGAGGTGCCTGGTTTGTGAAACGGTAGTACAATGGCAGATTTTCATTGTTGAGGGAGAACCCCTTGCGTCCAAATAAGATTGAAAAGACACAAAACGACTGTAAGGGCTGCAGAATGCAGATGCTGTAGCATACAGATATGAATATCATCAGGCCCAGCTGCCGATGACTGGCAAGCAGAAAGCGTGAACTCTAGTTCTAGGAGAGTGAAAGGTACGTTATACGGCTCCATTCCATTAGAGGAGAAATCCAAGGGCAATTGCTCCTTGGTAGACATAGACGCAAGAAATGAGAGACAAAGGTGAAGCCCTTGGGAGACACAGGCAACTTCAAGAGGTTCCGCAACACTAACACCAGCAACCCTCAAAATGGGAGCTGGGTCCGGAGTTTACTTGCCACACAACTTCCGTACTTTCTTCAAAACCGCACACATAGTGGAAGTTGAGGTAATGGTAGACACGTAGTCTTGCCAACAAGTGCATTTAGTGTTGCATATGACACTGCGAGCGACTGCCCTTGCCCACTTAAAATCCAAAAGACGATCTGAGGTCCGATTATATCGATAACGCCCCCACGCAGCACATTTCAACCGCACTGCATGGGCATGCATGTCTGAGAATGCCTGCCTGAAATTTGAGGAATAGAACGTGACACTGCAGTCAAAACTAAGAGATCGGGGAAACTATGGAGGGAACCAAAGAGGTTTGAGAGGGGAGGGGAGTATGAACCTGGAGAGATGAGCCGGCAGAGAAAGAAAAGTCCTGCAGTGAAACAGGAGAAGAAGGTTGGAAGGTAACTGGGGAAGACGTCTGGTGGGAAACAGGAAAAGAGGGGACCACATGAGGGGAGTGAACTACCACCTCCGTGTGAGAGTTAGAAAGGGGTTGAGAATTAGGAACCAACGACAAAAAGGAAAACTGTTGAGGAATTGTAAGTACTGGAGGAATGCGAGGAGACTTGGGCTTATGAGACAGGTAGATAGATGCAAAGAAGATGCAGGCGTGTGAGACCTTCCAGACTGAGAAACTAGTGGGCAAGAAGAAGTAGAGGTAGGAGTATGTAAGGAGGTGGGGGTTTCAGAGGGCAAAACTACAAAAGAATTAGAGACGGGGGTGACCCCGGAAGACCTTAAGACAACGGATTTCTCGTTCATTACAATAGACCTTACAACGGCAGGAAAAAGAAGGATGAGGTTCATTGCAATTAAGACAAGTGAGAGGAAGACTGCAAGATGCATTGGCATGATCTGCAGCACCACAGACCAGGCACTCCGCTGCAGATCTGCAGTATTTAGCAGGCTGTCCAAAGCACCAGCTGTTGGGGAGTAGGGACCACTTTATGGACCTCTAAGCAATGGCCCGCGATATACACAGAGGACAGGAGTTCACAGCAGTCAAAGGTTAAGCTGGCAATGTTACTGGGAAAGTGCCTCCGTTCGCGAACGGGCAGAACATGTATCCACTTTGAGAATAGGAAGGTTCTTAAGGACTAATTGCTCCAAAATATCACCGCAAGACAGAAAATCACTCTGTACAATGGTACATGGTAAAATCACCGTACTACTGCAAGAATTGAGAGTAGCTTGCTTGTGAACTGTGATTGGAATGTTATCAATAGAAATAATATGGGAAAGATTATAAGCTTGTTCTGCATTATGAACTGTAACAATGCGTGCACCACTTCGAAGAGTGAGAAAGGATATGTTTTGGCCAACGTGTCATAAAAGAGCTTTACCAATACTATGGTCAGAAAGATAATCATTTGGAAATGTCGGTTGAAGGGAAAAGAATTTAGTCCACTGCGTACTTGTAAACATGGTGTGTAAAGGAAGTGGGTGTCGCGTAGGTCGTTTTTGGGTAGAATGAGTAGACATCAAAGAACCGTCGTCCGTAAATGGTCTGGAACGTTCAGGCATAGTACCGCAGGCGGCCCAACCTGAGGTAGGTGGGCGAGCCAAAAACCATCGCACCATATTCGGGGAAGCCGGACGCATAGTTAAGGCATGCAAGAGGCAGATGCACTAGAAGAAATGGGCGGAGCCTCAGCACCTGGAATGGGTGACGAAGCGTCACCAGCAGAAGGTACAGGGGTATGGGAAGAGTCTGAAGAATGGTCCAATAATGAAGCTGGGTCAGAACAGGATGTGGTAACAAAAAGGGGCCTGTGAGAAGGAGGGTTATCATTGAACGAAGACTTTATGATGATGGGACTTCTTTCTTATTATGATTTTTTTAGAAAAAAAGAAGGAAAAAAAAGAGGGACAGCAGAGGGACAGTCACTAGAAGGCATGAAAGGAACGTAAGTTCCCCCTCTCATCCGAGAGGACCTCGAGACCACGAGCAGTGCTGATGCAGCATGGAACCCGTGCCATACCCTACCCATCACGCCAGTAAACCAGCGCTCTGGGATAGCAACCTCACATCTACCGAGCCACCTTGGTGGACAAAAGAGAGGGCGGTCGGAAACCCTCCACAAAGCATATCTCCTTCGGCTGCCACCTCCCAGAACCGACAGGCAGCCTCTGGAGATACATCCGTCACCTGCAGAACATCCCGACCCACCTCTCGGAAATCCGGGAAGGAAGCAGGGCGCCTCCAGATAATCCAGATTCCACGGCAAACTACACCACACCTGAGGAATCTCACGGAGCGGGATGAACCCCGGCGTACTTTCCCCTACCTAGAAACGGTAATGCCAGAGGAGAGGACCCCAGAGGGATGGGACAGGGAAAAGGGAGAGTTGGAAGGGGGAAGGAAAGGAGGAAAAAGGAGGGATGGGGAGGTTGGGATAGGGAAGGGGTGGATTGGGGGGTAATTAAGTCCGGTCTGAGGAAGAAGCGCAAAAGGTCCAATTTCTCAGACCAAGAGCCTCTTTACCACTACAAGGAGCCCCTCTTAAAGAGCAAAGCGGTTACATGTAATACCTTGAAAGCACTTCTGATCGGCTTCAAACTTGTAACACTGGTTAACCCTCATCAAATGAAAATTCAGATTATTAATGGAGCAAATATATATTATTTGCTCATTATATTTAAAACTTGAAAGCGGTGAACGGTGCTCTGCGTTAGACAAGCAAAACATTTCTAGGAAATAATATTCTCAAATGTTGCACAAATGTCTCATTTATCAACTTGCTTGTTTTGTAGACTATACTTTCATGATGCTGTGGTGCAATTTTTTTTAACTTTATAACACAAATCTAATGTCTCTCTTGATCTGCTTTGAACTTTGACCGCCGGTATGTTTTTCTGAGAGGAAGGTTCACATTGTTGTTTGTGTATGTTCCAGTTTTCCAACTTTAATAAAGAAATTGGAATATTAGTATCCGTGTGATAACTGAAGAATGACTTTACTGATTAGCTTCAAGTCTTCAATAAAGATATATTTTAGTAAGATGTTTTTGATTGGTTTTCGTCTGTGTAGGTCCTAATTTGTTCGTTTAAAAAGCTGGGAATACTGGGATATTGATTTTCATGCGATACTTTGTTTAATACCTTTTGTGCAACTTCAGGTCTTCAAAGTTGTTGTATCTTATCTTGAGGAATGTTCAGAATGTTATTGCACTGTAAAGTTGTTAAATTGAATATCTGATAACTCAAAATGGAAGATAATTTAAAATATAATCTAACAAAAAACAGAAAAAACTATAAACGCAACAGTCAGTCGGGGCAAGAAATCCAGCAACATGCCTTCTTGAGGAGGCATATTTAATGAAAAGCAATTCTATATAATTTCGAGAATGAAAGTGGCAAAACGGTATTTACAAATTCCATTAACAATAACATGCTTCTGAGTCGGAGTGTCCACGACACTCCCGCAATGGGGAGCCAAAGCCAGGTCACCTACTGGGAAACACCCGGACAGCGATATACTGTATATCATCGCAGGTAACAGATAAGTAACAGAAGCTTTCTTGGGTAGTCGCGTGTAACCAACTACGGAACTGTTTGCATCAGGGATCTTTTGCTTGTCAGTTGCTCCACGAACCTTTTCCAAGTAAGGGAAACCAATTTAATAAAATTGGCAAATTAAAATTAACACAGTTTAAAGTAAAAACAAAGCTTTAAAAAAGAACATAAGGATAGAGGAACACTGCAGCAGGCCTACTGGTCCATACTAGGCAGGTTCTCAAATCATATTCCAAAGATTCCCAATTATTTAACAATTTCATTAAAATTTCAAATTTGCGCATAAACAATGTAAACTTGAAGGGTTATCCTCCTTATAGAAAACATCAGCATGAATAATTTGAAGCCGATAAGAAGAGTCATTTTTTAGCCATTGAATATAAATTAGTATCACCAATCAAATTGGCAAATTGAGTTAGCTTAGGTAAGTTTCGTCAGTAAACAGGACAAGTATTTCCTGACCCGGGTTTTACTCATATGATTACCTGCCACTGGAGCTTTAGGTCAGTTGACGGAGGCCTTGTACTGGCTTACTGGTGCAGCTCTTGATGGTTGTAATAATAGCCACCAATGCTACTTATGACAGGAAGGTTCTTCTAATTAGTGTGAGCGGGTCTTACAGTTTCTTATGTTTTACAAACCACCTAAATGATTCAGGATTATTATTATTATAATAAAAAAGAAGCTCTAAACCACAGGGGTCATACAGCTAATGATTCAGGAGATGCTAGGGATATGCTGCTAAGGTTAACAAGTTCCGACCCTAGTGATTGTGAAGTTTTATCGTGCACTTTTAGAAATAAGTATTATTATTATTACTAATATTATTATTATTAAGAGTAGATTGTTTTCTCCAGTCGTCGACCGAGTGGTCCCTAGAGAGAGCCTTATTACTGTGCATTGTTGGTCCTTCATGGTGGATAATACTGGCTTCTTGTTTCTCCCCTTCAGCATTCACTGGGTGAACACACACTGGCAGAAGGTGACATTAAACAACACAGATATTTTGCTCTACTCAGCCTTTTACGACCCTTTACCAGGTAAGTTAATGTACCTCACAGGTCAGGTTGGGTAATACGATACATAATGTCAGCTATTGTCTGCTATCAAAGATAAAAGGATAGTCCAAATCATATCATAAGCATATGCAAGCACTCAGATGTTATATATATATATATATATATATATATATATATATATATATATATATATATATATATATATATATATATATATATATATATATATATATATATATGAAGTTTTATGACTCTGATCGTAAGTTCTATCCCCGCCCGTGGTATGGTTTATACCGATATCTGCCCCATGCAGGGCGTTTCAAACGTACCACACGAGCACAAGCAGGAGACCACCAAGACGCACTTCTGAGAATGCCTGCCCGAGGTTTGGGGTATAGAATGTGAAGCCATAGTTAAAAGTGAGGTCGAAAATAGATTAACAGCTCGTCAATGGAGGATGAAGAAGGATCCTCACTAAAACAGTTTGACGCGAGTACAGGTCCCAATTCGCTCGGTCAAATTGCTATCGTGGGCTTCGAGGAGGCCGAGAATACGAATGGGAAGTAAGGAGGATTGGAAAATGATCGCTGTCATGTAAGTCCGGGATGAAGAGCAAACTGGGAGATTAATGCAAGAGAGATATTGAGTACGAGGGTCAAAAGGGGTGGGAGCACCCGTGAGGGTGAGAAGTGCGAAGAGCCTCTGAGTGCCGCGAGAGTGACAGTGAGAACCTCCCCCCTCCCCCCAGGATATGGTGAGCATTAAAATCTCAGAGTAACAGAAGTGGTGGCGGTAAGTAGGAAGCCAGAAATGCAACATCTGGGATAGATAATGCCCGAGAAGGAGAGGGAGATACAAAGAACAGACTGTATACCACTTATTCAAGTAGATGCGTGCTGCAGTGTAATGCAGCGAAGTATGAACAAAGAGCTGATGGTATGGTATTACCTTGCATATAAGAAGTGCACTTTAAAAGTTCCATCGAAAAAAAAGATCAAATAAATATAATAAAACATAGCCCGAGACGGGATGGATCACAGCGGAGCGTAATTTGGGTTCTTGTAAACAAACACCATCAGGGAAAAACTGGGAGAGCAACACCTGAAGCTCACCCCGGTTACCTCTGAGGCCGCGGATATTCCACTGTAAATAAGCCATGATTTACGAAGAGAATGATACTATAATTATGAAGTACATAATAGGTACCTATGTACTAGAAGGGCTAGAAAAATCCACATGTGGAGGCAGCGGAAAACAAATATGCAGCGAAGGGTTGGAATGCTGCGAAGAAAGAAGTTGTGCAGATGGAGAAGAGTAAAGAGGAGCGATGGGAGGTGGATCAGTGTCCATCAATGGTTTAGTCACCTCAGTATATTCGGAGATAACTTGAATTGTTTCAAGTACAAGGACGTTGTTTGTGGGACAATATTTGAGATAGAAGGAGGAGGGTGAGCAAAGATCAGGGCGATGATGGAAGGTTAAGAGTTAACTTGGGAAGAAGCTTGGGAGGGGACAGGAGAGGAAGCAACCTGGGAGGGGACAAAAGTAGAAACTTGGGAAGGGGCAGGAGAGAAAGGTACTGTATGACATAGAAACTTGTGAACGAGAATATAAAGAGCTGAGAACCATATGAGGTGACGAGGTAGAGACCTCGGAGTCCAGGACTGCAAAGGAGTTAGATAAAGAGGTGACTGTGGAAGGTGTGACCACAGTGGAGACAGGAAGTTGGGATCCCAGAGGCTGGGGCCTGTTAGTAACTCGAGAATAAGAAATACGGGGAAGTCTTCCCTGGAGACATAGATGAGAGACTGCCATGGCATAAAGAAAGCCTTCTGTGTTTTTGAGACAACGGATTTCTCGTTCATTTAAGTAAACTTGGCAACATCGAGAATATGATGGTGAGCTTCATTACAATTAAGGCAGGAGGGAGGTAGACTACAACATGTACTGGTATGGTCGTCGGCACCACTAACTGGCCATTCTACCATGGACCTGCAATATTTCACTGGATGGCCAAAACGCCAGCAATTTCTACACTGTTGTGGTGTAGGGATTATCTTTAGACTTGTAAACTGTGTCCCGCGATAAATAGCGAGGACGGAAACCAATGGTAGTCAAAAATTAAGCGAACCACATTGCTAGGGTAGCGTCTCCACCTGCAGGCAGAATTAGGTGGTCTTGGAGCTCAAGCTGTTCCAGAATGTCACCACAACATGTCTGGAAATTACAATGAACAATGGTATGAGGTAGAATGACAGTACCAATACAAGAACTGAGAGAATGGTGTTTTTTAATTGTTATAGGAATAGCGTCTATGGCGGTAAGGAGAGAAAGATCGTGAGCTTGGTGAGCATTTTGTACCGTGACGATGCGAGCACCGCTCTTGAGAGCATGAAACGAAATATCTCGACCAACATGGCGGAGTAGCACCTTGCTGATATTATGATCTAAACGTTAGTCAGTAGGAGATATCGGTTGCAGAGTAAAAAACTTAGTCCATTGTGTACTTTGAAACAGTGTAAGGCGAGTGAATGTTGTGTCGGTCTTTTCTGGGAAGAGTGAGAAGTAAGCAAAGAAGTATCATCAGTTAATGGTCTTGGACGTTTAGGTGTGGGGCCGGAGGTGGTCCGATTCGAGATGGGCGGGCGATCCAAAAATCGTCGCACCGTAGAGGAAGAAGCCGAAGCATGGTCAAAGATGTGCAGAGGTCGGATGTATCAAAGGAGTCAGGCAAAACCTCGGTACCTGGAGTAGGTGACGAAACGGCACCAGCAGAAGGTACAGGGGCATTAGAAAGGTCCGAGGAATTTTTCAAATAATGAGGAAGGGTCAGAACAGGGTGCGGTAGCAAAAAGGGGCCCGGGAGGAGCTTTTTCATGGATTTAGGACTCCATGGTTATGTCACTTTTTTTCTTTTTGTTTTCTAGAAAAAAAAAGCAAGAAAAAAAGGAATACAAAAGGTAAGAACGTGGAGAGAGAGCTCCTAGGAGGAATGAAAGGGCTGTAAATCCCTCTCCGCAACCAAGAGTACCCTAGCAGTGCGAGTAGTGCAGATGCGGCATGAAACCCGTGCCATACCCTACCCTTCATGCCAGTAAACCAGCAATCTGGAATAGCAACCTCACATCTACCGAGCCACCTCGGCGGACAAAAGAGTGGGCGGCCGGATACCTGCCACAAAGCATGCCTTCTTCGGCCACCACCTCCCAGAATCCAAAAGACAGCCTCCAGAGATCACCCATCACCCGAAAGACTCCTAAAGCCGGCCCCCTGAGACAGGAGAGGGATCGGGACATTCCCAGTTGACCCAGATTCCATGCCAAACTACACCACCACCAAGGACCTCAACGGAATGGGTTAGACCACGGTACCCTTTCTGCTACCTAGGAACGAGAGTGCCTGTGGGGAGAACCCCAAAGGATGAAAATAGAAAGAGGATAGGGTAGGGATGGGGAGAGGAGGAGAGGGAAAGGGGGGATGGGATAGGGAAAAGGGGGATTGGGGGGTAATTAGATTCGGGCTAAAGAAGACCAAAAGGTTCACTTCCTCAGACCAATAGCCTCTTTACCACGACAAGGAGCCCCCCTTAAAGAGGCTCACTTTAAAGCCTCTCTCTTTTCCCCAAGAGTTCATCTTCGCTTCATTTCCTCTAATCAACATTTTTTGTCCTGCGTATTTTGCAAATGTCAAAATTAATCTTTTTCAGGGATAATTACATATAAATATTAATATCAATGAAATGTAGGTAGTACACACACAACCCGCACATAGAAGAGAGGAGCTTACGACGACGTTTCGGTCCAACTTGGACCATTTACAAAGTCACACTAACACAAAGAACAGGTAGAAGGGGTATTTATAGGCCAGCAGACAGGGAAAGGCACAAGAAAGTGATGGAGGGGTAATAGTGGAAGTAGTAGTGGTAGTGGTACTGGAGTATTGTGCCTTTTTTTGTTATAAATGTAGGTAGTATTTTCCTTACAGTTTCATACCATTCTCCACTCTGTTCTAGAATGTAATCCATTGGTACACAAGGTTTATTTTACAATTTCAATGAAGTGTGTCTCTCATGGTGTAATTAACGCATTCTCCACACTATTCTCGGTCTTATACATAACTATTCAATATATCAAAAGTATATTCATTCTACTAAAGGTAAGGTGTAGCTCCTGGTCCCCAAGGGTAAGCAGACGACCTTGACCACTTCTGTGGTATTAGGTACAGCTCCTGGTACCCATTTTAAAGGGTGTAAATACCCAAGGGTAAGGTAATCCTAAGATGTATGAAGGTCAGAATATTCCAACACGGGTAAATTTTATTGTGATAAGCATGGTAAACAATCTTTTCCATATATGTTTAAACAAAGATATAGTACACAAATAAAATTTTACAATCTTTTATTGGCAATATCAAGATTACATTTTTACATTTCAAACATTTAAAAGGCACTATTACAAAAATACAATTTTTATTGACAAGGTAAACATTTAAGTACAATTTCAATATTACATTGTAATATTCAAAAGGCAGCTTTACAAGAATTTATTAATGCGACATTACTAAGACACAAGTGACATTATATACAAGTAAAATCATTCAAAGCTCAGCAGCATTTATACATATGAGATTTTAATAATAAATAGAAAGGAAGCATTATACATACAAGCTTTTCTAGATAAGTTTAAAGAAAAATTGACACACTACATGTTAAGATATACAGATTTTGTTAAAACAATATTCTTCACAGAAATAAATATATTATTATTATTATTATTATTATTAGGTTAAAGGAAATCGACCTGACAATACTGGAGGACAGGAGAGAGAGGAATTGACAAGGTGGACAGAAACAGAATGTTCCAAAGATGGGACACAGCAACAAGGGGTCACAGCTGGAAGTTGAAGACTCAGATGAGTCACAGGGATGTTAGGAAGTATTTCTTCAGTCACATAGTGGTCGAGAAGTGGAATAGTTTGGAGAGTGATGTAGTGGAGACAGGATCCATACATAGCTTTAAGAAGAGGTATGATGAAGCTTATGGAGAAGGGAGAGAGAGGACCTAGTAACGACCAGTGAAGAGGGGGCCAGGAGCTATGACTAGACCCCTGCAACCAAAATTAGGTTAATTAGGTGAGTACACACACACACACACGCACATGCATGCCATCCTAGCTTCCACTGTCACTCATAGTACTTTCTCTCCATCAATACTCCCGCACCCGCAGCCTAATTACCTGTCTACCTGGAATTCGCTAATTACCTAACACCTTCAGATAAAAAATAATCCGGCATCAGTTATACACCACTGGAGTGAACACACCATTCATGTTCCCTCTCATATAATATTATTTTGAAGGTATAAACTCAACAGGGGTGTTCACACCAGTGGTGTGTAATTGTTACCGGGTCGTTTTGATCTGAAGGTGTTAGGTAATTAGTGAATTCCAGGTAGACAGGTAATGAGGTTGCGGGAGTATTGATGGAGAGAAAGTAGTACTATGATTGACAGTGGAAGCTAGGATGGCATGCATGTGCGTGTACTCACCTAGTTGTGGTTGCAAGGGTCGAATCATAGCTCCTGGCCCCGCCTCTTCACTGGCCGCTACTGGGTTACTCTCCCTGTGCCATGAGCTTTATCATACATTTTCTTGAAGCTATGAATGGATCCTGCCTCCACTACATCACTTCCCAGACTATTTCACTTCCTGACCACTCTGTGACTGAAGAAATACTTCCTAACATCCCTGTGATTCATCTGAGTCTTCAACTTCCAACTGTGCCCCCTTGTTGCTGTGTCCCATCTCTGGAACATTCTGTCTGTCCACCTTGTCAATTCCTCTCAGTATTTTATGTCGTTATAATGTCCCCACTATCTTTCCTGTCCTACTGGGTCGTCAGGTCGATTTCCCTTAACCTTAGCTCCGGGACTAGTCTTGTTGCAAACCTTTGCACTTTCTCTAGTTTCTCTACGTGCTTGGCTAGGTGTGGGTTCCAAACTGGTGCTGCATACTCCAATATGGGCCTAACGTACACAGTGTACAGGGTCCTGAACGATTCCTTATTAAGATATCGGAATGCTGTTCGTAGGTTTGCTAGGCGCCCGTATGCTGCAGCAGTTATTTGGTTGATGTGCGCCTCAGGAGATGTGCCTGGTGTTATACTCACCCCCAGATCTTTTTTCTTGAGTGAGGTTTGTAGTCTCTGGCCCCCTAGACTGTACTCCGTCTGCGGTCTTCTTTGCCCTTCCCCAAACTTCATTACTTTGCACTTGGTGGGGTTGAAATTCAGGAGCAAATTACTGGATCATGCTTGCAGCCTGTCCAGGTCCCTTTGTAGTTCTGCCTGGTCCTCGTCCGATTGAACTCTCCTCATCAACTTCACATCATCTGCAAACAAGGACACTTCGGAGTCTATTCCTTCCGTCATGTCATTCACAAATACCAGAAACAGCACCGGTCCTAGAACTGACGCCTGTGGAACCCTACTCGTCACAGGCGCCCACTCTGTAACCTCACCACGTACTATGACTCGCTGCTGTCTTCCTGACAGGTATTCCCTGATCCATTGGAGTGCCTTCCCTGTTATCCCTGCCTGGTCCTCCAGCTTTTGCACCAATCTCTTGTGTGGAACTGTGTCAAACGCCTTCTTACAGTCCAAGAAAATGCAATCTACCCACCCCTCTCTCTCTTGTCTTACTGCTGTCACCCTGTCATAGAACTCCAGTAGGTTTGTGACACAGGATGTCGTTGATAAACTCATTCCTTTCTAGGTGTTCCACCACTCTTCTCCATGACCTTGCATACTATACATGTCAGTGACACTGGTCTGTAGTTTAGTGCTTCATGCCTGTCTCCATTTTTAAAAATTGGGACTACATTTGCTGTTTTCCATACCTCAGGTAGTCTCCCTGTTTCGATAGATGTGTTGAATATTGTTGTTAGGGGTACACATAGCGCCTCTGCTCCCTCTCTCAGGACCCATGGAGAGATGTTGTCCAGCCCCATCACCTTTGAGGTATCTAGCTCACTCAGCAGCCTCTTCACTTCTTCCTCGGTTGCATGTATTGTGTCCAGCACTTGGTGGTGTACCCCACCTCTCCGTCTTTCTGGAGTCCCTTCTGTCTCCTCTGTGAACACTTCTTTGAATCTCATGTTGAGTTCCTCACATACTTCGCGGTCGTTTCTTGTGATCTCTCCTCCTTCCTTTCTTAGCCTGATCACCTGGTCCTTGACTGTTGTGTTCTTCCTGATGTGGCTGTACAACAGCTATGGGTCAGATTTGGCTTTCGCTGCTATGTCTTTTTCATATTGTCGTTGGGCCTCCCTTCTTACCTGTGCATATTCATTTCTGGCTCTACGACGGCTCTCCTTATTTTCCTGGGTCCTTTGCCTTCTATACTTCTTCCATTCCCTGGCACACTTGGTTTTGGCTTCCCTGCACCTTTGGGCGAACCATGGGCTCATCCTGGCTTTTTTTCATTATTCCTGTTACCTTTGGTGTGTGTGTGTGTGTACTTACCTAATTAACCTAATTTTTGATGCAGGGGTCTAGTCATAGCTCCTGGCCCCCTCTTCACTGGTCGTTACTAGGTCCACTCTCTCCCTTCTCCGTAAGCTTCATCATACCTCTTCTTAAAGCTATGTATGGATCCTGCCTTCACTACATCACTCTCCAAACTATTCCACTTCTCGACCACTATGTGACTGAAGAAATACTTCCTAACATCCCTGTGACTCATCTGAGTCTTCAACTTCCAGCTGAGACCCCTTGTTACTGTGTCCCATCTTTGGAACATCCTGTTTCTGTCCACCTTGTCAATTCCTCTCTCTCCTGTCCTCCAGTGTCGTCAGGTCGATTTCCTTTAACCTAATAATAATAATAATAATAATAATAATAATAATAATAATAATAATAATAATATCTTTACTAGCTGACATCAATGACATGCTACTATATAGAAAGCCCCTTGTTATGCATAGAATTTCGGCCAAATTAGGTCAGTTTTATCTCAGGATGCTACCCACACCAGTCGACTAATTTCCAGGTACCAATTTTACTGATGGGTAAATATAGACAACAGGTGTAAAGAAGCGAGAGCTTCGTAAAACATCCTTAGCTCCGGGACTAGTCTCGATGCAAATCTGTGCACTCTCTAATTTCTTAACGTGCTTGACCAGGTAAGGGATCCACACTGGTGCTGCATACTCCAGTATGGGCTTGACGTACACTGTGTACAGAGTTCTGAACGATTTCTCACTGAGGTGTCGGAACGCTATTCTTAGGTTTGCTAGTCGCCCATATGATGTAGCAGTTATTTGGTTGATGTACGCTTCAGGAGATGTGCTCTGTATTACGATCTCCCCAAGATCCTTTTCCTTGAGTGAGGTTTGCAGTCTTTGCCCCCCTAGACTGTACTCTGTCTGTGGTCTTCTTTGCCCTTCCCCGATCTTTATGACTTTGCACTTGGTGGGGTTAAACTCCAACATCCATTTATCAGACCAGGCTTGCAGCCTGTCCAGATCTCCTTGTAGGGTTACCTTATTCTCTTCTGCTTGTATTCTCCTCATTAGTTTCACATCGTCTGCAAATAAGGACACTTCTCACTCTATCCTTTCCGTCATATCATTCACATATACAAGAAACAGCACCGGACCTAGGAGACCCTTGTGGAACCCCACTCGACATATGCACCCACTCTGACACCTCGTCTCGGACGAACACACGTTGTTTCCTTCCTATCAGATATTCCCTAATCCATTGCAGTACTTTCCCTCCGATTTTTGTCTGCTCCTCTAGTTTTTCAACCAGTCTCTTTTGTGGAACTGTGTCGAAAACCTCTTTATATTCCAAGAAGATGCAGTCTAACCATCCCTCTCTCTCCTGTCTTACTTCTATTACCTTGTCATAGAACTCCAATAAGTTAGTGATGCAGGATTTCACTTCCCTGAAGCTATGCTGGTTGTCATGTATTAGGCCATTCAGTTCTAGGTGATCCACCATCTTTTACTGATAATCTTCTCCATACCTTTACATACATGTCAGTGACACTGGTCTGTAGTTTAGTGCAGTCTGTCTGTCTCCTTAAAAATCGAGACTACATTTGCTGTCTTCCACACCTCAGGCAGTTCCCCTGTTTCAATAGATTTATTGAAGATTGTTGTTAGAGACGCACACAATGCGTCTGCTCCATCTCTCAGGACCCAAGGAGAGAGATTATCTGGGCCCACCGCCTTCGAAGTATCTAGTTCCCCAAGCAGTTTCTTCACCTCATCCTCAGTTGTGTGCAGTGTGTCCAGCACTTGCTGGTGCACCCTACCACCTCGGTTTTCTGGGAGCTTTTCTGTCTCCATTGTGAATACCTCCCTGAATCTTGAGCTGAGCTCTTCAAATACTTCCTGGTTATTCTCTATGATCTCCCCTCCTTCCTTCGTCTGCCTGATTACCTGGTCCTTGACTGTTGTTTTCCTCCTGATGTGGCTGTATAACAACTTTGGGTTAGATTTTACTTTTGATACTATGTCATTCTCGTACTGACACCGAGCTTCTCTCCTTACCATGCATATTCATTTCTGACTCAACTCCCTGTTTTCCTAGTTCCTTTGCCTTCTATACTTTTTTCCGTGTCCTTGCACACTTGACTTTGGCCTCTCCACACCTCTTGGTAAACCATGAGTTCACTCTGGTGTTTCCGTTGCCCTTTGGTGCGAACTTCTCTACTGCCTCCCTGCACTTTGTGGTTACTTGTTCCACCATTTCTTTACAGTCTTTCCCTCTAGCTTGCTTACCCACTGCACCTCATGTAGGAATTGTCTCATACTTGAAAGTTTGGTTTCTCTTGTCCTTCTCGTGCTGCTTGGCTCTCCATTGTTAACTCCACTATGTATTTGAAACTCAAGACCACGTGGTCATTAGCGCCTAGAGGCCTTTCGTGTATATCTTCTATGTCTGAATTTCTCAAGGTGAATACGAGGTCTAGCCTTGCTGGTTCGTCGTCTCCTCTCTCTTTGGTTGTGTCCTTACATGTTGGTACATGAAGTTTTCTAGTACTGCCTCCAGCATCTTGGCTCTCCATGTCTCTGGTCACCCATGTGGCTCCAGATTAAACCAGTAAATTTCCTTTTTGGTTGAAATCACCCCATGATGAGTAACTTTGCCCTACTCATGTGGGCCCTTCTGGCAATGTCAGCTAGTATGTCCACCATCCCTCTGTTGCTCTCATCATATTCTTGTCTTAGCCTTCTGTTGTTTGGTGACAATTGTACATCAATGCTGCCATCACTCTTGGGCCCCCAGTATGCAGTGCTCCTAGGTAGTTATCTGCTACCCCTCTGACTAGTTCTCCCATCTCCTCAAAAGTCCACTGGTTCTTGATGAGCAAATTCAACTCATCCTTCCCCTCTGGGTCCCCTGACTTTCCTCAGGATCTGATAACCTGACGGGAAGATTGCATCTGTTATTACTTCTGTGAACTTTGTCTCTGTGATTGCTATGATGACTGGGGATGCCTCAGTGATTCTTTCCTGCCACTCCTCACTCTTATTTGTAATTCCATCTGAGTTGGTGTATCACACCTTCAGCTTTCTTTCTCGGACTGTGTACTGGGAGGTAGAATGGGTTGGTGTTGGCTGTGATTGTAGTAGGCAGGCCAGGCAGGGTGTCCTGTAGCTCACATCACACACTGAGGTCCGGAGTTCGAATCTCCTCCGGTACGGCTGGAAAACATTAGGGACGTGTTACCATAAGACACCTGCTGTCCCTGTTCACCCATCAGTGTAAAATGGGTTCCTGGGGGTTAGTTGACTAGTGTGGGTTGCATCCTGGGACAAAATTGACCTAATTTGCCCGAAATGCTCAGCATGACAAGCGGCTTTTTATACAGTAGTATGTCATTGATGTCAGCTAGGCCTGTACACCATGTACATGTACTTGTAGTTAATAAATATATTATTATTAACATTGTGGTAGTCTGCTGGTGAGGCAGCATTAGTGCTGCGAGGAGTGAGGACTGTGGATGTGGAGTGTAGCTTGGCTCTTGTTATTGTGTTTAGTTAGTGTGGGGTGGTAGGGGTTGAGGGGATGCTGTGGGTGGGTGTGTGTGTGTAGATTGTGTTTGCTGTTCCCTTCGAGGATGTGCTCCAGTAACTGCTGGTGCCTGTCCTGTACCCCATTCATGCTTCTGGAGCATTCTCTCTCAGTCATTTCCTCTTTTTTTGTGTGTTCTGTCCACATTTGAGGTACTCTTCTGTATTTTTGGGAATTCTTTAACAGTGGCTTCTGCTGCAGGATTTTGTTTTGTGTCATTTCTGACTCAATGTCAATTTGATTGGGCGGTTCTTTTCTCTCGAGAACCACCCAAGTCTCTGAAAATTTGTCAGTTGAGTCGTGTCCTCCCCTGTTACTATGATGATGCTCTCGATCTCTTTAATTTCCCACTTTCTTCTTTCATCATATGTCTTCCCTTCTGCCTCAGGAAGCCCATGAATAATGATTGTTTTCTCCCTTTCCTCATCCCATTTTGTTTCCCTCTGTACCTCTGGATCTGATTTAAGTATCTCCTTCCATATTCTGCTTCAGAACCTCTAGTTCTTCTTCCAGTCTCTGTATCTTTGCCTTGGCAGCAAGATCTCGTAGCTCCTGCTTCTTGCTCTCTATAGATATTTTCTCGGCCATTGTGTTGCGAAACTCACTTAGCCATTTATCCCATTCCTGTTCCATTTTACTCTTGATCCTTTCCCTGTGTGTTTTCTGTGGCATTTTGTACAATGATCCTTTTCTAAGTATTATTGAATTCTCCTGTGTTTAAATGTCTGAAGTTGTATAATGTGTTACTTAACTTTGAATGATCCTACATGTACGTATATATTACTTGTCTCTTAGTAATGTCGCATAAATGTATTCTTATAATGCTGCCTTTTGAAAGTTTGCAATGTAATATTGAAATTGTACATAATGTTTACCTTGTCAATAAAAAATGTATTTTTGTAATAGTGCCTTTTGAATGTTTGAAATGTAAAAATGTAATCTTGAAATTGTCAATAAAAGATTGTAAAATTTTGTGTATACCTTTGGTTAAACATGGAAAAAGATTGTTTACCATGGTTACCACAATAAAGCTTACCTGTGTTGGAATATGCTTACCTCCATACATCTTAAGATTGCCTTACCCTTGGGTGGTTACACCCTTTAAAATGTGGCTCAACCATATTCCATTTGTACATAAGGTATATTCAATGTATCAAAAGTATATTCATTCTACTAAAGGTAAGGTGTAGCTCCTGGTCCCCAAGGGTAAGCAGATGACCTTGATCACTTCTGTGGTATTAGGTACAGCGAACCAGGAGCTGTACCTAATACCACAGAAGTGGTCAAGGTCATCTGCTTACCCTTGGGGACCAGGAGCTACACCTTACCTTTAGTAGAATGAATATACTTTTGATACATTGAATATACCTTATGTACAAATGGAATATGGTTGAGCCACAATATGACAGAGAACAATGTGGAGAAAGTGTTAATTACACCATGAGAAATACACTTCATTGAACTGGTAACATGAACCTTGTTTACCAATTACCTTCTACAATATAGTGGAGACTGGTAAGAAACTGCAAGGTAAATACGACATACATTTCATTGTCATAATTATTTATACGTAATTATCACTGAGAAAATTCAATTTTCATATTTACAAAGCATATAGAAAAAATGTTGATAACAGGAAATAGAGCGAAAATAAATTTTGGGAAATGAAACCAAAATTTCATCTGCCAAAATCTTGGGAAAAAAATTTTTTTTGATCCGAAGAATTTGGCGGAGATCATAGCGTGTTAGACCCTGAGGGAGCTATGAAGATCATACCAAGAGGGATCATAGTGAGTTAAAGTACACTACTATATATACATATGTATATATCATGCCGTTTACTGCCGAGTTTGGGCTACTTGGCAAGGTACAATGTGTCAATTTAAAACAGTGAAAATTTTTGCAATAAATCATCGGAAATCGATCTGAGCACAACTAAAAAATATATATACCACTGATTTTCAGTAAGATTAAATAAATTTAAATTAACTTATGATATATATTGCAGAATTTGACTAAAAAAAATTGCTTTAGTTTAAGGGAGTCTTGGTGAGGTTTCTAAGTTAATTTTGGTCAAAAATAAAAATATTTATATCATTTTCATTGAAAAAAATTATCTAACTTTCAGTAAAGAGAATTTTTTGGTAAAGTTTATTTTTTTAAGGGAGTTTGGTATATTCGGCAGGTTCAGCTTATTAGGTACGAAACACACACACACACACAAATAATATTAACACATTGGCCGTTTCCCACCAAGGCAGGGTGGCCAAAAAGAAAAAACTTTCATTGTCATTCACTCCATCACTGTCTTGCCAGAGGTATGCCTACACTACAGTTATACCACTGCAACATTAACACCCCTCCTTCAGAGTGCCGGCACTGTACTTCCCATCTCCAGGAATCAAGTCCGGCCTGCCAGTTTCCCTGAATCATTTCATAAATGTTACCTTGCTCACACTCCAACAGCACGTCAAGTCCTAAAAACCATTTATCTCCATTTGCTCCTATCTAACACGCTCATGTATGCTTGCTGGAAGTCCAAGCCCCTCGCCCACAAAACCTTTACCTAATCCCTCCAACCTTTCCTAGGCCGACCCCTACCCAGCCTTCCCTCCACTACATATTTATACACTCTCGAAGACATTCTATTTCGTTCCATTCTCTCCACATGTCGAAACCATCTCAATAACCCCTCCTCAGCCCTATGGATAATAGTTTTGGTAATCCCACACTTCCTCCTAATCTTCAAACTACGGATTCTCTCCATTATATTCACTCTACACATTGCCTTCAGACATGACATCTCTACTGCCTCCAGCCTTCTCCTTGTTGCAACATTCACAACCAATGCCTCATACATATACAAAGAGCGTTGGTATAACTATATTCTCCTACATTCCCCTCTTTGCTTTCATAGATAAAGTTCTTTGTCTCCACAAACTCCTCAGTGCACCACTCACCTTTTACCCCTCGTCAATTATATGATTTACCTCATCTTTTATAGACCAATCTGATGACACATCCACTCCCAAATATATGAATACAGTCACCTCCTCCATACTCTCTCCTTCCAATCTGATATCCAATCTTCCATTACATAATTTTTTTTTTATTCTCATCACCTTACTCTTTCCTATATTCACTTTTAATTTCCTTCTTTTACATAACTTACCAAACTTATCCACCAACCTCTGCAACTTCTCTTCTGAATCTCCCAAAAAAACAGTGTCATCAGCAAAGGGCAACTGTGACAACTCCCACTTTGAGTTAGATTCTTTATCTTTTAACCCCACACCTCTTGCCAACACCCGCACATTCACTTCTCTTACAACTCCATCTATAAATATATTGAACAACCATGGTAACATCACACATCCTTGTCTAAGACCTACTTTTACTGGGAAATAATCTCCCTCTCGAATACATACTCTATCCTGAGCCTCACTATCCTCGTAAAGACTCTTCACTGCTTTCAATAACCTACCTCCTATTCCACACATTTGCAACATCTGCCACATTGCCCCCCTATCCACCCTATCATACGCCTTTTCATATCCATAAATGCCACAAAAATCTCTTTACACTTATCTAAATACTGTTCACCTATGTGTTTCACTGCAAACACTTGGTCTACACACCCCCTACCCTTCCTAAAGCCTCCTTGTTCATCTGCTATTCTGCTCTCTGTCTTACTCCTAATTCTTTCAATAACAACTCTACTATACACTTTACCAGGTATACTCAACAGACTTATTCCCCTATATTTTTTACACTCTTTTGTCCCCTTTGCCTTTATACTAAGGAATTATACACGCTCTCTGCCAATCCCTAGGTACCTTACCCTCTTCTATACATTCATTAAATAAAAACACTAACCACTGCAAAACTATATCCCCACCTGCTTTTACCCAGTTCCCCACACATTTACCCCACACTGACAACTGGTTCTTCCTCACTCCTATACGATGTTATTCCTCCTTGCCCTATTCACGAAATCACAGCTTTCCTAAGTTCATCAACATTTAACAGTTCCTCAAAATATTCCCTCCATCTTCATGATACCTCTAACTCCCCGTTTAATAACTCCCCTTTCCTATTTTTAACAGATTCATTCGTTCCCTAGGCTTTCTTAACTTATTAATCTCACTCCAAAACTTTTTCTTATTTTCAACAAAATTTGTTGATAACATCTCACCCACTCTCTCATTTGCTCTCTTTTTACATTCCTTCACCACTCTCTTAACCTCTCGTTTTCTCTCCATATACTCCTCACTCCTTGCATCACTTCTACTTTGTAAAAACCTCTCATATGCTAACTTTTTCTCTCTTACTACTCTCTTTACATCATCATTCCACCAATCGTTCTCCTTCCCTCCTGCATCCACTTTCCTGTAACCACAAACTTCTGCTGAACACTCTTACACTATATTCTTAAACCTACCCCATACATCTACCCCATTGCCTATACTCTTACTAGCCCATCTGTCCTCCAACAGTTATTTATATCTACCTCCTCTAGTTTATAAACCTTCACCTCTCATTACTTGCTCCTTCCATTCTCCTTTCATCCCATCTACCTTTTATTCTCACTGTAGCTACAACTAAAAAGTGATCTGATATATCTGTGGCCCCTCTATAAACATGTACATCCTGAAGTCTACTCAACAGTCTTATCTACCAATACATAGTCCAACAAACTACTGTCATTACGCCCTATATCATATCTTGTATACTTATTTATCCTCTTTTCTTAAAATATGTTATACCTATAACCAAATCCCTTTCTAAACAAAGTTCAATCAAATGCTCCCCATTATCATTTACACCTGGTACCCCAAACTTACCTACCACACCCTCTCTAAACGCTTCTCCTACTTTACCATTTAGGTCCCCTATGTGCAACATCTGGGTATCTTTATAGTAAACGTTTCGCCATCCAGTGGCTTTATCAATACAAAATTCTAGGACATAATATGAAGAGTAGAACTATATACAAAAGATGAGGTAATCAGTCCATCGGACTTGGAGTTGGTGTGTTCAACACCGTAGGTCTGGAGATTATGAAGATCAGGTTAGGAGGCTTGACCTTAAATAGGCGACAGCTGAAAGGGACGGGTAGGAGACGAAGGTATTGTCACTGGTAGGCGGAGTTCCCCAGTGGAAGTAGGTCATACCCAAATAGATGGATTAGTTGTAGTAGTAGTCGTATCCGTGAAGAAGGTTAAATGAGAGAGAGAGACAGACAGATAGATATAATTACACAAAACCACAGGGGAAGATGCAATCAACACATCAACAGGAGTTTGAACTGTGCCAGAAATAGAGTAGGAAATCCAGGCAGATTCGTTCAGGAAAACGACTCTTTTCAGAAGGGACACAGAAATGGTAAACAATTTATACGAAAATAAAGTAAATGGAAAGTACATAATTAACCATGTCGAGCTACGGAGACAAACTATTTTTCATTATGAGAGGAATGAATAATCTTTAAAATTACGTAATATAAAATGACGCCATTCAGAGGTTAAAACATATAATAAACCAATACATGACAGCCAGTTACAGAGAAAGATATGGATCCATGATATATATCCCATTCTCCAAGAACTTGAACAAGCTAATTACATCTCTCTCTCATACGCATAATCACACACTAAAGTGTACATTACCTGGTGCAGGAGGAAAGCCGTGTGTGAGGTTGCTGGGAGTCAGCAGAAGCACCAAGCCTCCCGCTGGTTGGTGTCACCTCTGGTTCAACACACAACAACCACCAGTCATCACCAGGATCACCAACATTGGTAGGTGGAGTTGTCACTTGTTTCCTGCCACTATGTGGCGCTCTGTAATTGTTGTTTATATTTAGTAAGAATTGCCTGTTTACTGCTAGTTGGTGCATCTAAGACCATTGTTTAGCAAATGTCTCTTTGTAGCATTTGCTGTTAGGTAGTGGAATATGTTGCCTTTTTTTGCCAAATAATAATAATAATGACACCGATAATATTTCTATAAAATTGCATGATATAATTAATGCAGATGACATTACTGGCATACTTTATAGAAAGCCATGGTAGTGCAGAACATTTCGGGCTGACTTAAAATTAGCTTATAAGTAAACAAAAAAACATTTCTGACATGAAGTTAGTTATAACAAATGAAGAGACTAAAAGCCATGTCTATTCACAGTTATCATTGTTTCAGAACTATTAATGCCTGTTCTGTTAAGTCTGAAAAATTAATGAATGAACTGTTATGTCTGAAATGTTTCTGTGACAGACGTTCACATTCCCAGGAAAATGTCAGTTGAAGAAATGGCTGTTTTTTTCCTGCAAAATATGGCATATATGAAAAGGGGTGGGGTACCTGGAGGGGAGGAGCGGAGGTCATAGCCCCCGAAGCCCAGTTTGTGACCAGGAACAAATTCTTGAATTAATCTTCAACGTAAATTACTGTGTTTGTACCATACTTTGATATTTATTCGAAATAAATTACAAAATCCATTATTTTCAATATAATAAAAATTTATTCCAACATTACTAATAAAGAAAAGCAGAGACAGCATTTCGGAGACGTATGAGAGATAACAATCAAAATAAAGTAGGCACAAGTAAAGCATATGTGATTAGTATTAAACGTGAAACAATATAATAGTCGACACTACAGTATGAAGCTGAGTTGTCTCTCTCTTCACAGACTACCTCGACTACCAAGGAGCCGACAGTCATCGCCAGATGCCCTTCATGTTTACTTGTCCTCTGCCGCCACAGGTGGCTCACCTTAAGCCAGATGCTGTCTCCCTCGTTTCTCAACCCTGCCAACCTGCCACCACCCTCCTCCAGGTAACCTGAAACCACCCTCCTCCAGGTAACCTGCCACCACCCTCCTCCAGGTAACCTGCCACCACCCTCCTCCAGGTAACCTGCCACCACCCTCCTACAGGTAACCTGCCACCACCTTCCTCAAGATAACCTGCCACCACCCTCCTCCAGGTAACCTGCCACCACACTCCTTCAGGTAACCTGCTACCACCCTCCTTCAGGTAACCTGCCACAACCCTCCTTCAGGTAACCTGCCACAACCCTCCTTCAGGTAACCTGCCACAACCCTCCTTCCACCAGGTAACTTGCCATAACCTTCCTCCAGGTAACCTGCCACTACCCTCCTCCAGGTAACCTGTCACCACCTTCCTCCAGGTAACCTTCCAAAACCCTCCTCCAGGTAACCTGTCACCACCTTCCTCCAGGTAACCTTCCACAACCTTCCTCCAGGTAACCTGCCACCACCCTCCTCCAGGTAACCTGCCACCACCCTCCTCCAGGTAACCTGCCACCACCCTCCTCCAGGTAACGTGCCACCACCCTCCTCCAGGTAACCTGCCACCACCCTCCTCCAGGTAACCTGCCACCACCCTCCTCCAGGTAACCTGCCACCACCCTCCTCCAGGTAACCTGCCACCACCCTCCTCCAGGTAACCTGCCACAACCCTCCTCCAGGTAACCTGCCACAACCCTCCTCCAGGTAACCTGCCACAACCCTCCTTCCACCAGGTAACTTGCCATAACCTTCCTCCAGGTAACCTGCCACTACCCTCCTCCAGGTAACCTGTCACCACCTTCCTCCAGGTAACCTTCCACAACCCTCCTCCAGGTAACCTGCCACCACCCTCCTCCAGGTAACCTGCCACCACCCTTCTCCAGGTAACCTGCCACCACCCTCCTCCAGGGTTGAGGCAGCAGCTGCTTCAGTTACATTTAAGTCAATACTCATAAGATCCAGTGCCACTGGTGATGAGTAAGGTCGTCCATAGTGATGAATGAGTAGGTGTAAATAATATTGTATATAGCAGCAGCTGTGATGAGTAGTGTTAATTGTGATGATTGAAGTGTTAGTTGTAATGAGTGAAGTGTTAGTTGTGATGAGTAGTGTTAATTGTGATGATGGAAGTGTTAGTTGTGATGAGTGAAGTGTTAGTTGTGATGAGTGAAGTGTTAATTGTGATGATTGAAGTGTTAGTTGTAATGAGTGAAGTGTTAGTTGTAATGAGGGAAGTGTTAGTTGTGATGAGTGAAGTGTTAGTTGTGATGAGTGAAGTGTTAGTTGTGATGAGTGAAGTGTTAGTTGTGATGAGTGAAGTGTTAGTTGTGATGAGTGAAGTGTTAGTTGTGATGAGTGAAGTGTTAGTTGTGTTGAGTGAAGTGTATGGAAAATCAAGTGTCTTTATATGAGTCTAGAGGATTAAACACATTGAGAAGGCGGTTAAGGAGCCGGGGGGGGGAGGTGAGTTAAGGGGAGTGAGTTAAGCGAGGAGTGAGTTAAGGGGAGTGAGTTAAGGGGGGAGTGAGTTAAGGGCGGAGTGAGTTAAGGGGGGAGTGAGTTAAGCGGGAGTGAGTTAAGGGGGGAGTGAGTTAAGGAGGGAGGGAGTTAAGGGGGGAGTGAGTTAAGGGCGGAGTGAGTTAAGGGAGGGTCTGTTACATGGGTACACTGGGGGGTCTACACCTCTGCCACACTTTCTGCTCCTGTCACCTTAATTGTCAGACTAATTTAGTTGTTAGGCTTTAATAGAATAATATGCAGTCTATTCTATAGTTACAATAGTTAAACTAGACTGAGAATGTAAGTTGTGCAGCCTAGAATGTCAGATGTATTTAATCATAGGCCTATACACTAGCACCACAGATACCAATCACTGGGCTGTTAGCCTACGGCCCAGCAGTCGCACACATGTTCACAAAAAAATGGTTATAACTATGACCATAATTTTTAAAGGGGTGGACCGGAAAGCCAGCGGAAGGCCTCGGTCAGATGACCAAAAGCTCCAACGGCGGTTCATCATCTGACTAAGACCCGCGTCAGGAAACACTTGTTTCCTGACGAACCTTACCTAACATGTTCACAAGGGGTCGAGACACACGTCCTATCATCTTACTAAGCCAGGTGTATTATAAGTGACTCGTAACGGTGTTCCTGAAGAACTTCTTACCATACCACAAACAACAGACATAATGGTAAGTTCTTGTTATCAGTATATAGAATGCACATTCAATAAGTATGGTAATGTGGAAAAAACTCATTTATGTACAGTTCAGAACATTTATTATAATAAATCTTTCTCCACAAGTGGCTTCAGGATTCTTCAGTCACTTGTGGCGAAACGTTTCCTATAATAAATATCCTGAACTACACATATGTGACTTTTTCCACAACATGTCGGTATCATCAGACCATTTCTGGTGTTTTTTGTCAAGTAAGGCTACGTGGAAGGTCACACACCTGATCTGAAACCTTGGATAACAGCGAGAGTTACACCTACACCTGGTAACTAATAAACTGCCTTGTCAGTGGTCAGTGGTCAGTGGTCACGAGTGGTCGCAGTCCCTGAGTGCTTTGGGAATTAGTGTGAGGGTTAATCATGGCTAGCTGCTGCAGTGTTTTAAAACGTGAGGTTGGAGTGCTGAAGGAGGAGGTCCTGCTTCTCCAGGAGGAATTTAGGAGGCTGAAGGTTCACCTCAATGGTTTTCAGAGGGTGGGTGGCTGCAGTTCTGGAGGGGAAAAGGGATCCAGTAGTGAGGTGCAGTCTGCCCCTCCCTGCGAGGAGGGGGGAAGGGGGGGAAGAAAAAGGGAAGGGTGGGGTTTCAGTCCAGCACCTGCTACAAATGGCGAGTGGTTCCCCGTAAAGGCAGGAACATCAAAATAAGGAAGGTTAAAGAGAAGACTTGAAGGTAGGAAACCGCTTTCTGTTCTTCAGGATGAAATGTACTCCCGTGGATGAAGGTAAAAAGGGACTACTTCCCCAAGTGAAGGTAAAGGTACTACTTCCCCAAGTGAAATAAAAGGGACTACTTCCCCTGCTAATAGAGGTAAGCGAATTCTTG
>WNWK01023159.1:0-31457 GCA_009830355.1 Cherax destructor
CTAACACCCAGGTACCTTTTTAAAGTAGGTAAACCCCAGGGACCAGGTATAAGGAACATGCCGGCTCTCCATTATTCTTTTTTCCTAATCTTAACAGAATATGAAGCAAAATATTACGGGAAATTGGGTTGAAGTTTTGTATATATTTATTTAGGTTATCTGCACCACTTTCCTCTCTCAGCATATTTTTTCCTAGTTAATTTCTATTTTTTTTTGTGGTACACGAGTGTCTAAAACGACTATAAACCCTTTTTTGGGCTATACATATTACCCCCCCCACTGTTAATTAATACTTGAAAAAAAAAAACAATATATTTTAAAAAATAGGTAGAAAAATGAAAAAAAAAATAGTTTTTTGAGTTAGTAAAAAACGGCTTGAGTCATTTTAAAAAATTTATATTGAGTTTTAAAAGCACAATTAAATACACTTTACTGCTATGTAATAGGTGTATGTGTCAGGAGACTTGCCCATACGTCTCGGGCCCCCATGTTCATTTTTCACGATCCTCTCGGGTACGGGGAGGGCGCTACCCGGCAAAGACAAATATCACCATATTTTTACACCAGTGAGAGGCTTTTGTGACACAATAGGAAACTTCAAATTTTAAAAAAAAAAATATGGATCGTAAAATATTAACGAAGAAAATTATAATATATTTTAGGAAAAAATTTGGGAATATGTCGAAAAGGCTTTTTAAAACCCAGTTTGTTGTGTCCAGTCAGTGTATTGTTTTCCAGCCAGGGTGTGTGTGTCCAGCCAGGGTCTTTTGTGCCAGGGTCTGTGTTTTCCAGCCAGGGGGGGTTTTTCCAGCCAGGGTCTGTGTTTTCCAGCCAGGGTGTGTTTTTCCAGCCAGGGTGCGGGAGGACCGCCGGCTCCATCAGAGCGTGTAATTCTTTTTTTACACACAGTGCCACCTTGGGGGGCCCAAACATAAAACTGGAAATGTAACTAAATGTCTTTTACGCGTTTCATTTTTGGAGTGTCTGCGCGCTTATTTTCCAAGCTTTTTTTTTTGGTTTGTTAGTTAATTTGTATTTTTGTCTAGATAAAGAGTCTGACAAGCAAGGAGGTAAACTTTCAGAGTAACTAGCGGAAAATTTAAACTTTTCGGGTTGTAAATGAAAGTGTTTGGGTCGAACCCTGGGGGAGGTGGGATGTATGATCAAATCTAACACCTGTTGCATTATTACTTAGCATGCAATATATACTTTAAGGGCAGCTGTTGTGAGTCGCACTCTAGGGGGAACCCCTTTAAAAAATATATATATTAACCAGATTACTTTTGTTTTCTTGGGCTATTCAATGTAATCTTTTTGGGGCCACTAATAACGTTTTCTTGTCCCCTTAAAAAAATAAAATATACCAACTTGTTAAACCTTTGTTTTTTTTAGAAATTATGGGAAATTTGGTTTTCCAATAATTAAAAATTTTTCCCCGCTTTTGAAGCTAGCTGGGGTCTAGTTCTCAGCTCCAATATAGAAACTCTCTCCCAAAGTTATGTCCTGTTAAAAAGTTATGATAATTTAAGACCGTTCAAAAATTCCAGTGACAGAGCTCACTCACGCATGCACGAACGCACCATGGACACACGCATACACGCTCACGCACGCCCCGCTTCTTCCAATACCATCACAGATTATAAAAAAGGGGAAAGCACTTTCCCCCGGACAGGTGTATCGGTTCCCTTTTATCGACATGAAAGGCCCTTTTGCCCCTGTGTGCGTGTGTGTGTGTGTGTGTGTGTGTGTGTGTGTGTGTGTGTGTGTGTGTGTGTGTGTGTGTTTTACCCCCACCCACACAGGATTCTAAATTTGAAAGAATGGTAAATGTGAAAATGTAATTTCAAAATTTCCCAAAACAAAGAAACCTAGTTTTTCCCACTACACAAAAAACAAATTTTTGGGAGTTTTCAACGCCAAAATGGGGAGTCCAAGTTTTTAACGTGCATAGGTTTGAGGGAATCATCTCGATAAAGAGCAAATTTTATGATGAAGGCTAAAAAAATTTAAAAATGAACAAAAAAAAGGGGAAAGGGGGAACTAGGAAGGTCACATTTCTACAAGATATTCAGAAATTTCGCCTTTTGGGGAAAACAAAGGGGCAAATTGTATTCTCTAGGGATGAACACAAGGAAATTGAAGATTTAAAAAAAAAGGCAGAGTTGTGGACAGCAGTACGTAATGAGGGAAATGATTCTCTCTCTCTCTCTCTCTTTTTATATATATATATATATATATATATATATATATATATATATATATAAACAGTTCAGGAAACGACATCGGGACACCAACAATGGGCAAGGGGGGAAAATTGGGTTTTTTTGGTACATTGAATGGGCAGACATAACTGCATTAGTGTTTCCTTTATAGATTTTGATTGATGGCCAGTAATCCTGTCCGTCATTTATTGAATATAATATCTTTATCATGTTTATTAGTGTGCGGACTGGACTCTGTACTCACCTAATTGTACTCACCTAATTGTGGTTGCGGGGGTCGAGACTGGGCCCTGGCCCCCCCTCTTCCCCCGGTCTGCTACTGGGTCTCTGCTCCCCCTGCTCCATGAGCTTTATCATAACTTGTCTTAAAACTATGTATGGTTCCTGCCTCCACTATATCTTTCTCTAGTCCATTCCATTCCTGACTACTCTGTGGCTGAAGAAATGTTTGTGTGGGGCGTGTGTGTGTGTGTGTATGTTTGTACTCCCTAGTTGTGGTTGCGGGGGTGTGTGTGTGTGTGTGTGTGTTCATCTTCTTGAACACACAAAATTTACAACACTGAAAGAAACTATTCCCCCTTATGTAGATACGGGCCCAGTTCAGAGATTAAAAATTACACTGCGGCCCTTGAAAAATACTCAGTTATAATAAGTGTATAAAGACTAGTAGGATTAGATTGAACTAGGTTTATTTCTGTCGTTGAGCGGCCCGAGGAAGGTTTCCCCCATTCTGTAACTCCGGGCCCATCCCTTGTGCTTCAACACCCCCCAACTGGAATAGGCAGATCATGAGTTGATGATGAAATTTAAATAAGCACTGAAGATTTGAAGGGCATCATTAAACTGATATTCCCAAAATTTTAATAATATTAAATCTTATTCAAACTTTCAAAGACACTAAAAGCCAAATCATAAAATACAAAATCACATAAAAATTGAAGCCACCCCAGAAGTTTCATTATCAAGTTATCAGCATGGAAGGGGTGAAGCTAATTAGATACGATCCTGGGAAACATCAATTTTTCCGTATATCTAACAATTTCAGCCAGAACAACGGCTTCTATAACATAGCTGAACCCCTTGCTAAGAAACTTCATCATTATCCTACATAACTACATAAAACCCGTCCGTCCCATGGGGTCCTTTATCAGCCCAAACCTCCAAACATTCTCGGCGGTCCCTTACAGGCCCGTCCCCAATTCCAACCTACCAAACATTCTTCACCTTATAAATACTCAGGGACTATTCACCCAGTTAGATCTATCTCTGATTTGGGATAAAACCCACTCTGTGGGCGAAACGTTGAATAAAGGATCGCGGTATACTGCATTTGTGTTTATTTTTAAAGGGTTTTAGACTTTTCCCTAAAAATAGGGAGAACGGGGTATATATAAATAAAATTTTTGGGTTTTCCCCTTGCTCTGGGTCTGGAGATGTCTTCATCAAAATTCAATTTCTCTTGTGTGGGATAGGCTATCTTGAAGGCAGGCAGTTCCCATGAATGTTTCCAGTTCTGCTGGAACGCTGATGAATCCATAATTGATTATTTGGGCCTCAATGCCTTACAAGCCCCCAGTTCAGGCTGGGGGGTTTCATCACTACAGGGACCCATCCTGCATGATGGAATATGTATCTGCTACATAGAATGGGGAAAAGCATACTGCTGTTTATCCAATATTTCAAAAAAAAAAAATCTAAGTTATTCCCGCTTTTCCCCCCTGAACCCACGAACTCATCCTCAGTTTTTGTGATTCGTCTTCATTTTTAAACCCTTTCCCGGGGAACCTCGTTCCCGACTCCCACTTTCTAACACCGTCCTTGTTTGCCCTGTATAGTCCTCTAAATATCTTTTTTTTCCCAAGGTTTTAGGGGTTTTTTATGAAGCTCCGCTGTGGTAGAAAAATTCTTTTCCGCTTAAAGTATCTTTCACTTACTACTTGTCGGCTTAGTATTGTCTACCTTCCTCAATTTACTTCTATACGAAACGGTAATATATTAAAATGGCTCGTTTCTACTTTTTCATAAAATATAAGAAATTACATAACGAGGAAAAAGATCCTCTGTTTGTAACCCTACTGCATCAGCGGTGACATCGCTGTTACAGCGGGTGATTATAAAGAGGGAACACCCCCCGAAATTTACCAGCACCAGCAGAAAAAAAACCACAGAAGAGGGATAAGAATTAGCATAGAGATCAAAAAAACGGGTCTCGATTTTTTAAAACTCGGCGAGAGGGGACAACGGGGGAGAGAAAAAGGTAAGAGAGAAGGAAAAGACTTTTCTTGCTCATGCGTGATTTGATAATGGTCCAAGATGAACGGGCATTGTCCAGTTGTCGTTGTTGAACACTGCTAGGAGTGCTGGTTATAGCTCGTGACGACGGCAGGGTCATGACGACGACCTGACCCGCAGGGTCACGAAAAAATACTTGATGGCAGGGGTCTTGGAAACGATGTAACAAGTACGGTGGAGGAAATTAATACCCACTGATGCTGTCATTCATTCAGCTGGAAAACATACACCAATGCTATGCATACGTCCCAAGACCTCCATACATGGATGAGATGTCAAGGGCAGCATGAAGACTGGTTCCCCTTTTTACTGTACAAGGCACACTGTCTAAAAAAAAACATAACTGTTAACACAGGTTTTCTGATAAATTTCTCGAAATCCTCCACCTAAAAAACCTATTTGAAAATCTCCAGTTACTGTACATCAACATCTTAGTAATAATCCTTTTGGGAAAAGAATGATTTTAATATGTCGTCTCATCAGAACACACGACTGTGATTTTTAAAAAACTGGATAGCATTTCAATAATGATATTAAATCCCCGAAAATTGATGAATAAGACACGTGCAGAGAAAATCAGGTGTTGCAAATGTGACTTTTCGTCAATAAGATATCCTTTGAATATCAACAAGAAGATTCAGCCTGAATCAAAATGGATGTAGAAGAAAAAACAGGCCATCCCTTCACTGGGAATTTTTGTTACAGAACTGGCGTGCGAGAATCGACGAGAGAGAGGTTGAAATAATGTACGAGGAAGAATGAAAACAAATAACATTCATTTTAAAAAAAAACAAAATTACTTCATTTTTAAAGCAATCGAAAAGCAGGGAAAAACCCAAAAGCAACTAAAAAAGAGGGCAAACACAAAAAGTTCCCCCCTCCAACACCAGCCCTGGGTTTTGGCGAGTTCATTAAATTTTAAAAAAGATAGCCCGACACACGAAGCGAATTAACATTTTAACAAGAGCATGGCTGGTCCATCGGGTCGGAGCTGGGCTTTCGAATATTAACTAGACATGAGTATACAAGATGGAATTAGGAAATTTTGGGACCAGTCCAATCCACACCCAAAGATACAGACATACAGATACGGGACACAGCCAGATACAGAACCAGAAAAAACACACACACACACACCCCTCGACAATGCAAGATTCTAAGGAACTTCACAATCTTTTCTTGCACCCATTACCAACTTAAATAATAGCATTTTGATTGTTCCATCATTTAGGTTCTTTAGCGAACTTTGTGGTGGAGTTGACAAGGGAAGCTAACGAGGCGACTACACGGGAATTGGTCGTTACTGCCCTGGTTCAGAGGTACGGTCCCATTATTCATAGTTTTTTTCACTATTTTCCTTTTCCGTCCAAAAAAAGGGTGTGCCAAAAAATTTTATTAGAAAAATTAGAGCAAACCCTTTTTCCTCGGATCAAACCTGATTAATATCCCTTGTTTGACCCATTACAACCTGTTTCCCCGTGCTTGATGAAGGCCCGGGGGGAAATACAGGTTCAACTCCAGACACCTGTGTTTGCTAATAATCTGAACTGTCAAAACCTTTTTTGACTTTTCAAGACTTTCCTTCATCAACTTCAGATCTAAAAAAAGAATAAACATTTAGAATTACATAAGTGCTCCGGTTTTATGTAATTCTAAAAATTCACAGGAACTCTCATAAAAAAATTTAAAATTTCGTTTAAGAAGGTGAGCGAAGGCTTCTCCCCTGTGCCTGAAGGCCAACGGAAAAAAACGCTTCAGCAATTCGGGCTCTGGGCCCCAATTTTCCAAAAAATATACTGAGACTTACATCTCGTACACGTATATCGATGGTCTAGAAACACCCGTGACGAAACCCAGGGGCGTATTTATTAGAAAAAAAGTTTCGGTCCTGGGACGTTGATCCCTTCACAAGGTCCCAGGACCGAAACGTATTTTAAAAGTTTCAGTGTTTGCTCACATGTCTTTTAAAAAACCCAAATTTTGGGATCAGTTACCAAGGTCTATACCATATACACGGGGATACAATAGACAACTGTAGACTGCGGGGAAAAACACAATATATATATATATATATATATATATATATATATATATATATATATATATATATATATAATTCAAACTGCTTGTCATAACCGAACGTCAGGAAGAAAAAGGAAAAGTGTTAGTAGTGAGAGAGGTAAACGAGTTGACAGGGGGAAGGGCAAAAGGCACAAACCCAGCAATGCTTCTTCTCATTTCCAAAAAAACCCGTGACAGATGTCTATTGACAATACCCGTGGAAAAAAAGCCCAGTGAATTTTTAGGGAAAGATTATTTTACGGTAAAAATTATGTATTTGAAGCTTTTAGTTCCTAGAGACAGTTGTTCTTCACCCCCCCCATTAGTTGCTAGAGTAGGTCCTCCCCATCAAGTGTTTAAGGTTCCCCCACGTCAAGAGCTGTAGAACTCCTACCAAGTAGTTCTTCCCACGTCAAGAGCTTTAATATTTTTTGTAGATCGCCTGGGTCATACAACCCGGGAAATGTAAGGTAATCAGGTTTAATTCAAAAAAAGAGGAGGGCAGCTCTGGAGTATCTAACTTTTGGGTAACACTGCTGGTTATTTTCTAATAACCACCTAAAAACTTCCTTGAAAATTTATCATATCTATGCTATTACCCATTTTATTTAGCCCCAAACTCTTCCCCCTACTATTTTTTAATCTCCCTTTTTCTAAGCCCTGTATACCTCTGATGTCCCTTTTTATTAAAGGGGCATCAATGAAAGTTCCCGTTGAACTTTAAAAAGGGCTGAGGTACCTCAGCCTGAGTAAGTTTTATCTAAACAAATAAAGAAAAAAAAAGAGAGACTTTTTTAATGGTTGCAAAATTTAAAAAATACAACATGTAAATTTATACAGTGTTTACCCAGCTATGCATACGACTGTGCAAAAGAGAGACATTTACACTATTACGTATATCCAATTTTGGTCCGTGAAGAGATATGCCTCATACATAGGGATACTACCTCATACATGGGGATACTACCTATACAGCAGGGATACTACCTCATACAGCAGGGATACTACCTTTAAAAACAGGGATACAAATTTAAAAAGCAGGTATACTCCCCTCATACAGCAGGTATACCCCCATCCCGGGTATACTACCTCATACAGCAGGGATACTACCTCATACAACAGGGATACAAACCCCTTACAACAGGGATCTACCTCATACAGCAGGGATCCCTACCTCATACAACGGGGATACTACCTCATACAACAGGGATACTACCCCCTTGGGGATACCCTCATACAGCGGGGATACTACCTCATACAGCAGGGATACAAACCCTCATACAGCAGGGATACTACCTCATACAGAAAGGTTTTTCTACCTATCCCACCCAACAGCGGGTTATACTACCCCATACAGCAGGTATACTACCTCATACAAAAAAGGTATCCCTACCTCATACAACAGGTATACTACCTCATACAGCAGGTATACTACCCTCATACAGCGGGAAACTACCTCATACAGCAGGTATACTACCTCATACAGCGGGTATACTACCCTCATCAGCAGGTATACTCCCCTCATACAGCAGGTATACTACCTCATACAGCAGGTATACAAATTCCCAAAAAAGGTTAATCCCCAAAAGCAGGTATCTCCCCAAAGCAGGTATACTACCTCATACAGCGGGTATACAAATTCATACAGCAGGTATACTACCCCCATACGGAATTTTTCTCCAGTACTGGAACATGCATTTATAATTCGGGACCCGGTCCTGTTCCAGACCAGCCTCCTGCTGGATGGTCTCATCAACAGCGAAGAACAAAAAAATATCTGAAAATTACCATAAGAAAAACTGGAAAAAAACTGCATCTCGTGAAAAAAAAAATTCCGGGTTTTTCAAATCGTTGCTATGGTCATAAAAACCCCTCGATGGACCTTAACGCTTGCTTAAAACACTGCACTATCTCAAACATATAAAAAATGGTTTTAAACTATCACCATAATTTTTTAAAAGGGGGGGACCGGTAAGCCAGCGGGAAAGGGCCCCGGTCAAATGACCAAAAAATCCAACGGCGGGGCATCACATGACTGACCCACGTCAGGAAACACTTGTCTTGTTTTCGAACTTTTCCCAACCTAACCTTCTTTCTAACATTATTTCTGGGAAAATGAAGCGCTTCTTCAAGGGGCGTTCCCCACTTGTAAAAGCCAGTATGTGAATCACAACATTGCTGCCATTGGCCTCAGCGTCATCATCTAACCCCCCACAATCTTTGATTTAATTCACAGTCACGACCTGGGTTTCCCCAACAGTTTACAGAAATTTAAGCAATATTCCACTTCAAAATGTAGAATAGAGAGAAAGTTTGATCAAAAAATAACGATAATTTTAATATTTTTACGCATCAGTTCTATTACAGGGGTTTTCAAAGGTAACTAAAATTAACTAGTGTAACTAAAATTAACGGGGAATTTAAAATTAACGGTAATTTTAACTAAAAAATTTAAAGTAGTGTAACTAAAAAATTTAAAGTAATTAACTAAAAAACGTAGTGTAACTAAAATTAACGTAGTGTTAAAAATTTAAAGTAGTGTAACTAAAATTAACGTAGTGTAACTAAAATTAACGTAGTGTAACCCAAAAATTTAAAGTAGTGTAACTAAAAATTTAAAGTAGTGTAACTAAAATTAACGTAGTGTAACTAAAATTAACGTAGTGTAACTAACATTAACGTAGTGTAACTAAAATTAATGTAGTGTAACTAAAATTAACGTAGTGTAACCCAAAATTAACGTAGTGTAACTAAAATTAACGTAGTGTAACAAAAATTAACGTAGTGTAACTACAATTAACGTAGTGTAACTACAATTAACGTAGTGTAACTACAATTAACGTAGTGTAACTAAAATTTAACGTAGTGTAACTAAAATTTAAAAATTAGTGTAACAAAAATTTAAAGTTTTAACTAAAATTAACGTAGTGTAACTACAATTAACGTAGTGTAACTACAATTAACGTAGTGTAACTAAAAAACGTAGTGTAACTACAATTAACGTAGTGTAACTACAATTAACGTATGTAACTAAAATTAATGTAGTGTAACAAAAATTAACGTAGTGTAACTACAATTAACGTAGTGTAACTAAAATTAACGTAGTGTAACTAGAATTAACGTAGTGTAACTAAAATTAATGTAGTGTAACTAAAAAAAGGTGTAACTAAAATTAACGTAGTGTAACTAAAATTAATGTATTTAACAAAAATTAAAAGGGTAGTGAAACCCAAAATTAACGTAGTGTAACTAAAATTAACGGTGTAACTAAAATTAACGTAGTGTAACTAAAATTAACGTAGTGAAACCCAAAATTACAAATATCCCAGAACTCCCCCTAAAAAACTTATAAAAGTTTCACTTCTTAAAAAAAAAACTAAGTGCAACACAAATTTTTTTACGCTAACTCAAAAAGATCTGACAAACAGTTGTTCAATTTATCTACATTATATCCTATTCTGGATGACAAATTAACTTTTTTTGCAGTGCCGATGGATGTAATTTTAAAGGATAGATAAATCTTGCAGGGCACTGTTTCCTCAGGCCAATTCACGTTCACTCCCTGTATCACACTGACTGCCTTTCCCCTCTGAGGGTAAACACAACCCCTTTTGGACTGTTGGTAACTTTGTAACGTTAGGCCAAAGGACTGTATTTCTATGCCCATAACTACAAAATAAAGACGCATTGGTTACTTACCCATTTTCAAACATCAATATATATCTCTGTTATTTACTAAAAAGGGAAAAAAAAATTATATAATATAAAGGGAGTATATTTAAATACAATTTCCCAAACAAAAAAGAGCTAAAACCCCTCCTACCCCCATATAAAGTACTGTACCCCGCTGTCAGAAAGGCGATAAATATACATATTTAATTTAAAGAATATTAATTTCCTAGGCACCTATTTTCCATGGGGCAGTGTTCTATAAAGGCCCAAAGTATACAGTAGTTTACAATCAAGATGCAAGGCATACCATTAAAACACTTAGTGGTCATCTTTAAAGCAAAGTAGAAAAAAGTTCTGTGTCCCTTTTCGAGGGGAAAAATTTAGTCTGAATTAGGAAACCGTTGATTGGTTGGTTAATAGGGGTTTTAAAACCTATTAACTACGTGAGAGTCATAAAACTGCACTTAACCCGTACACTACCAGTCAAGAATACTTTTTAATCCCTAGAGATTAAAAAGGGAAAATCTGAGCATATATAAACTGAGAGATAACCTCCCATGTATATACCCTTATATAAAACAGTCATAAATATACACACACGCACACACCCCTTTCTATAAAATACATTAGTTTTTTACTGGGAAAAAAAACTTAAGAAGCAGTCCAACTGCAGGTTATACCAATTTTTAATATTCTTCTTTAAAAATACACAATAAGACAATATTTTTTTTCTCTATAACAAGAAAAAACTGAATCACAGCACTGCGTATATTCAGAGACTTTTGGGATTTTCAGTATTCTTGACAGGTGATGTACAGTTTTCTTTTATGTTAGTCAGTAGGTGAGATTGTAAGAATGGGGGGGGAAGGACTAGGATAGGATAGAGCTGTATGAAAAGTTGTGGGTAGACAGGAAGAGAGAGGTCAGAAAAGTTGTGGGTAGACAGGAAGAGGAGGGCCCGAAAAGTTGTGGGTAGACAGGAAGAGAGAGGTCAGAAAAGTTGTGGGTAGACAGGAAGAGAGAGGTCAGAAAAGTTGTGGGTAGACAGGGAGAGAGGTCAGAAAAGTTGTGGGTAGACAGGAAAGAGAGGTCAGAAAAGTTGTGGGTAGACAGGAAGAGAGAGGTCAGAAAAGTTGTGGGGGACAGGAAAGAGAGGTCAGAAAAGTTGTGGGTAGACAGGAAAGAGAGAGATCAGAAAAGTTGTGGGTAGACAGGGAAGAGGTCAAAAAAAGGGGGTAGACAGGGAAGAGAGATAAGTTAAGGGGGCTAGACCCCCCTTCAATGGGATGACATACCAACAATAAGATGAATAAAAAATTTGGCAACACTTGGGTATCTTTTTTGTTGGGAAAATTTTTTGTCCCGGGACAACCTCTAAGTGTTACAAATGTGTCACATTCTTCCGCTCTGTCTGGGTTTTTTAAAAGGGAAAAGTTTTTTAAACATTGTGACGAGTGTTAGGGACCTGTGTTAGTCAGTATGTTTTAAGCCCAACGTACCATCCATCACCTACGCCGGTCGTTTCAGATCGTCAATCTTCGAACATAAAAAACATTCCCAAAAAACATTTTTCTTGCAACAATATGCAATAATATTCTCTGATCTTTTAACCCGTTTCTGCAAAAAAATGTGTCATTCTTGAAGTTCCTAATATAAATATGTCACTGACATTCTTTTTAGTTTATATTTTAAAACTAGAATTTCCAAAAAAATATATATATATATATATATATATATATATATATATATATATATATATATATATATATATAACAATTTTGTTTTTTTTGGAAGGGTTTAAACCTTATCGATTACCCGAGGGTCATTAAGACTACATATAACCTTTTTGATCAATAGTCAAGAATACTTTAATTTCATGTTTTGTGTATATTGACTAAGATATACGTAAATTCGCTGTTGCTCTTAACGCACCGGCACCAACACAAATTTCCCATCAACATATATACAACTGGGGAGTAATATTAACCCGCGGGTGTGCGATAATCGATTTTGTTACAATTTTTAAACGTAGGGGGCTTTAAATAAAGTTCTCAAACTTACCCTTCAGTGGGGTTTAAACCCAGGGTCAGTAAGGCTCTCGTGACCTTTTTGCCACAAAACAAAAATATTATCCCACAAAGTGATTCAAGCAAACTTCAACTACATACGCTGAGAGAAAATTTTCCCCAGTGTATATATTCTGTTATCTGGCTGCTCTCCAAAAAATACAACACTGCACAACTTGCAAATATCCACAGATTATATTAATATGATATTCGTTTCAAACTACAAATCCCACACACAAAACAATAAACGAGACTATGTATAAACCTAAGGAATATGGGGAAAAAATATTTTTGCTGGTTCTGACGTCAGCATCAAGGTAAATGCTTGTACTGGTGTATTGATTAATGGGGTTTAAAGCTCATCGACTGCAGGCTACACTGTAACCTTTTCACCACCCAAGTTCTTTAAGCCCTGAAATAGGGATTAAACTCTTGGTGAATATATAGTGGGGAAAAGCATCTCTCGGGGTATATATCCTGTGTAACCTATACTGTTTTTTTGTCAAAAGCAACATAAATTAAAACACACACACACACACACACACACACACCAGGGCCCCCGGTGGGGCCGGGGGGCTAAAACCCCACTTTGGGACGGAGGGGCCCGGGTTCATTTCCCCGGGGGGGCAGAAACATTTCGAAGTGTTTCCTTAAAAACAACAGGCCCAGTGTCTAATCGACATGTGCCTAGGACAAAAAAGGTAACTAACTAACTAACACACACACACCAGTTTGGAACCCACACCTGGTCAAGCACGTCAAGAAATTAGAGAAATGCAAAGGTTTGCAACAAGACTAGTCCCAGAGCTAAGGGGGATTGTCCTACAAAAAAGGTTTAAAGGGGAAATCGGCCTGACGACACTAGAGGCCCGGAGGGTTAGGGGAGACATGATAACGACATATAAAATACTGCGAGGAATAGATAAGGTGGACAGAACAAGATGTTCCAGAGAGGGGACACAGAAAAAAGGGGGTCACAATTGTAAGTTGAAGACTCCTATGAGTCAAAGGGATGTTAGAAAGTATTTCTTCAGTCATAGAGTTGTCAGGAAGTGGAATGGCTTAGAAAGCGACATAGTGGAGGCAGGAACCATCATATTTTTAAATTAGGTTTGATAAAGCTCATGGAGCAGGGAGAGAGAGGACCTAGTAGCAATCAGTGAAGAGGCGGGGCCAGGAGCTATAATCGACCCCTGCAACCACAAATAGGTGAACACACACACACACACACACACACACACACACACCCCCCTTGGCGGAGGGGGGAAAAAAAGCGCACATGGGGCAGAGCAAAGTTACTGGTCATGGGCGATTTAAACCCAAAAAGAGATCGACTGGGAGCCAAAAACCCCGGGGGCCCAAAAATTTGGGAGAGCCAAGATGATGGACGTGGTACTGGAAAACCTGATGCACCAACATGTCAGGGACACGACCAGAGTTTAAGGAGGGACGAACCAGCAAGGCTGGCCCTTGTATTCACCCTGAATAGCTCAGATATCGGGGACATAACACACGAGAGCCCCGGGGAGCCAGTGACCATATGGTGCTGAGCTTTGAGTACATAGAAAGAGCTACAGGGGGAGGGGAAAATGGTGCTGAAAGACATACCAGACTAAAAAAGGGGGACTACACAGGTATGAAATTTCCTGCAGGAGATTCTGTGGGAAAGGGAAATGGGGAAATCGGTAAATGAAATGATGGAATACGTGGCGAAAAAGGTGCAAGGAGGCAGAGGAACGGTTTATCCCCAAAAGGAAAAAGAATAAATGGGAAGAAAAGAAAGACCCCCTGGTTTAAAAGATGTGGGGGAGGCAAAGACTCAGAGTGAGAAATGGAAAAGATACAGAAGGAAAAGGGAACCCAAGCAAACAAGGAGATTAGTCGAAGGCTAGAAACAGTATGCACAGGTACGGAGGGGGGCCCCAGAAACAGTACGAAAACGACATAGCATAAAAGTCAATTTCGACCCGAAACTGATGTACAGCCACATCAGAAGGAAGACAACAGTAAAGGATCAGGTGATAAGGCTGAGGGGGGAAGATGGGAAACCACAAGTAATGATCAAGAGGTAGGGGGGCTAACCCAGGTTTGGGAAGTATTGTGGGGAAAGGGGGAGGCATTGGGTAAAGGAAGGGTGCATCCCAAAAGGGATTATCAGTGCGGGGGGAATACACACATCTGGGGGGGGTAACAGTTACCCCAGTGACCTTGATACCTAAAAGGAATGGGCCCGGACAATATCTCACCATGGGCCTTCAAGGAGCTGAGGTTTCTGAGTGTGCCACTTAAAAAATTTTTTCAACACATCCCGAAACGGGCAGCTACCGGATAGGAAAAAAAGGGCCCAGGCCCCCCATTTTTAAAAAAGGGAGACAAAAAAGAGGCACTAAACTACAGACCGGTGTACTTGTGTATAGTGTGCAAAGTCTTGGAAAATCATCAGAAAAAGAATGGTGGAGCATCTGGAGCAGAACAGGTTAATCAACGCCAGACAGCACGGTTTCGGGGAAGCAAATCCTGTGTAACAAACCTCCTGGAGTTCTATGATAAAGTACAGAGGTAAGGCAAGAGAGAAAGGGTGGGTTGACTGCATTTCTTGGACTGCAGGAAGGCCTTTACCAGTTCCTCACATGAGATTAGAAAAAAGATGGAAGACCAAGCGTGTATAACAGAAGGGCACTGGAATGGATCAGGGAATACCTCACAGGAGGCAACAACGGGTCATGGTGCGTGATGAGGTATCACAGTGGGCGCCTGTGACGAGTGGTGTACCGCAGGGGTCAGTCCTAGGACCAGTGCTATTCTTGCTATATGTAATGACATGACGGATGGGATAGACTCAGAAGTGTCTCTTTTCGCAGATGATGTGAAATTAATGGGGGAGAATCACATCGGATGAAGACCAAGCAGGACTTCAAAGTGACCTGGACAAGCTTGACATCTGGTCTAGCAACTGGCTTCTCGAATTTAACCCCACCAAATGCAAAGTCATGAAGATCGGAGAAGGGCAAAGAAGACCGCTGACAGAGTACAGGCTAGGTGGACAAAGGCTACAAACCTCATCAAAGGAGAAAGACCTTGGGGTGAGTATAACACCAAGCACGTCTCCGGAAGCACACATCAACCAGATAACCGCGGCAGCATATGGGCGACTGGCAAACCTAAGATTAGCGTTCCGTTACCTTAACAAGGAATCGTTCAAGACACTGTATACCGTATACGTCAGGCCCATACTAGAGTATGCAGCACCAGTCTGGAACCCACACCTGGTCAAGCACGTCAAGAAACTAGAGAAAGTGCAAAGGTTTGCGACAAGGGTTAGTTCCACAACTCAGGGTCTGTCTTATGAAGAAAAGGGTTTAGGGAAATAGGACTAACAACACTGGAGGAAAGAAGGGTCCCGAGGAGACATGATAACGACATACAAAATACTGCGGGAATTGACAAGGTAGATAGTGACAGGTTGTTTCAAAAGGGAACACAGAAACAAGGGGACACAACTGGAAGCTGAAGACTCAGATTAGTCAAGGGATGTCAGGGGAAAAATTTCTTCAGCCACAGAGTAGTCAGGAAGTGGAATGGACTAGAGAAAGATATAGTGGGGCAGGAACCATACATAGTTTTAAGACAAGGTATGATAAAGCTCATGGAGCAGGGAGAGCAGAGACCCAGTAGCAGACAGCGAAGAGGCGGGGCCAGGGCTGAGTCTCGACCCTGCAACCACAATTAGGTGAGTACAATTAGGTGAGTACACACACACACACACATACACACAATATATATATATATATATATATATATATATATATATATATATATATATATATATATATATATATATATATATATATTGGGGTCCACCTCTTGTGCAAAATGTGGGACCCATAGCCTCGGAGAAATGGATAAAAGGCTTCAAGTAAGAATATTTTTATTTCTTCCTGAAGCCATTTTGAATATTCCACTTCTCCTACCACCCCATCTTTTCATTCTTTTTTTTTTTTTTCCAATAGGTATATTTTATTACATAATATGGTACAAAAGATTTAAGAGATACATTGTTGATATAAAGGTGGCATATACAGTACACGAGGTGTGAGAGATACATGTCTAGTACATATTGTTACATGTTTGTCACGGATTATAATGCGAAAATCTCATCCAGCTCCTCTGAGCTGGGGCGCGTGCCAAAATACAGCATGCATTACCCCTCTGAACAGCAGGGTGAGTCGCTGGAACAGAAAACTAGCTGCCCTGGGATCCCTAGTTACCCTGTTGAGTCTTTTGCCCAGCTCCTTGAGGAACTTAGATGTACTCTTTCCCTATGAGCCAAGGGTCTCTGAGCCTATGGGAATAAACATATAATGATGGGCACGTTCTCCATATTTTCTCGACTTTGGGACTCCCTGAGGTGGCAGCTGCCCTCCTTCCTCCCTGGTGTATTGGAGATAGGTATCAGCCAAGGTAGATGCACATGTGTTGTCCCACCACCTGCTTGCCGTCTGTCCAGGCTTGAAGGGGGATACCATCTGGACGCTTTTGGCTGCCATCAGATCTGCATAGTTGGGGTGTCTCCCTTACTGCTGGGCATCCGGCTGTTGTGAGGCTCCTCATGATAATGTTATTAACCTCTTCATGTCATGCAGTCTTTCCCTCGGATTTACGACACACAAGACCATGGTACCCAAATCGGTCTGCTGCTTCACTGCCACAAATACACCTGTGTTCGGCGAGAATAGGGGCGGCAAGTCGAAGGGCAACACCAATGCGGATGGTCTGTGGGCCGAGGCGTGTGCGAAGAGTGGAGTTGGGAACAGCCAACAGAAAGTCCCCTGCATGAGGAGCTCTCACTGCCAGGAGTCAGTGAAGCATTGCTGAAGCTATATTCTCTACTATTGGGCCATCCCAGTGCTACTGTTTGTAGTTGTTGGGGAGAGCAGGCCTGGTTTCAGAGCCCCTTGGATTATCCCAGATCCTGGCTAAATCAACGAACTTTTGGTCATGGATTCCAATCTTGTCCCTAAGATGTTCAGGGAGAATCGCTGCTACAAGCAATGCAATGTATGAAGACAGGACAGCAGCTAGTGCAACCTGAGATGACTTGCGGACACCAATGCCTCCTAGTCTGACTAGGTGTGTAGCTTGGTCCAACTGCCCATCTTCTAGAGTAAGGTTAAGTACGTTAAAGATCTGCCTCAGGATACTGTCATATTCGTGCAGTATATATATATATATATATATATATATATATATATATATATATATATATATATATATATATATATATATATATATATATATATATATATATATATATATATATATATATATATATATATATATATATATATATATATATATATAATATTTAGCTTTATGCATGTTTGTCATTTTAAAAGGTTCCTTTGTCAAGGACTCAATTCACCTGTTGATCGATAAATCAATCGTCATTATTATTATTATTATTATTATTATTATTATTATTATTATTATTATTATTATTATTATATCCACATGTTCTATGGCCTGGTATACAACGCTCTCGCCTCACACAGTGTACGTGGTTCGATTCCCGGCAAGGGTCGAAACATTGGGCATGTTTCCTTCAACCTACTGCCCCAGTTCACCTAGCAAGTAAGCAGGTACCTAGGTGTCACTAGTCGACTGGTGTGGGTCGCATTCTGGGGACAAGACTGAGGACCCCAATGGAAATAAGACAGACAGTCCCTGGGTGGCTAACCCTCCAGGGTTAAAAATCCGAACAAAATCTTCTCATATAACAAATGGTTTTTACAAACTTTAGTCTTCAAAATAAGGTCTAACGTATACTCGCAGTATACTCTTTAACGTATACGTATCAGCTTGGTGAATATACCCTATAGAAAAATGCTGTGTTGATTTAAACCTAAATAAATAACAATAACGTTGACCTTAACTATATCAAAGATATCCCTTTAAAACATACGAGAATGACTGATGAAGAGAGAAAACGTAAAGATTTTCTTGTCTAACTTGAAGAATTCCACATAGAAGAAGAAGTCGAAGAAGAAAGGAAGAAAAGACAGTAGTAGTAGTAGTGGGAGTAGTAGTAGTAGTAGTAGGGTAGGAGTAGTAGTAAGGTAGTAGTAGTAGTAGTAGTAGTAGTAGTAGTAGTAGGGTAGTAGTAAGGTAGGGTAGTAGTAGAAGTAGTAGGAGTAGTAGTAGTAGTAGTAGTAGTAGTAGTAGTAGTAGTAGTAGTAGTAGTAGTAGTAGTAGTAGGAGGAGGAATAGGAGTAGGAGGAGGAATAGGAGTAGGAGGAGGAATAGGAGTAGGAGTAGTAGTAATAGTAGTAGGAGTAGTAGTAGAAGGAGGAGGAGGTATTCGGATTATTAACTATGCGGGTTAGCAATCCAGGATAACCCAACAAGGTCAGTGTCTTACCTGAAACTGTCTGTCTTATTTTCACTGTGGTCCTTAAAATCCTCTCTCCCAGAATGCAAGTCACAACAGTCACTTAACACCCAGGTACCTACTTGCGTCTAGACGTGCCGAGGATCGATACCTGATCACTCAGTATGTGAGCTGAGGGCGCGACCAACTGAGCCACGAGCACCTAGTAGAAAAGAAAGAAAACAGGAAGGTGCCCTGGTGTTGATGTTGATCCAAGGAACCGGAGCTACTTTCCCGTATGGCGCAGAGACCGCCTATATACTGTAACCCCAGCCTTTGCTACCTCAATGACCCGAGAAAGGTATCCACTGTATCCTATGACCCCAACTCCACGTACCTGAAAACAGAGGCAAAAGAGCTGTGTCTCAACTTCTTCAAGAGACCCAGGAGTTATAGCTCAACCTTCCCAACAGTTTCAGGAGCAGGAGATCAGTGCCTTCAACACAGGCAAAAAGCCTACTTAACTAATTTAAAATTGTTAAACTTCAACAAGTCAAGTCTCCCAGCTCAGGCTGACACCACTGAAGTCTCCCAGCTCAGGCTGACACCACTGAAGTCTCCCAGCTCAGGCTGACACCACTGAAGTCTCCCAGCTCAGGCTGACACCACTGAAGTCTCCCAGCTCAGGCTGACACCACTGAAGTCTCCCAGCTCAGGCTGACACCACTGAAGTCTCCCAGCTCAGGCTGACACTCATCAACACTGAGCACCATCCTGTGTGATGGAACAAGCCAGGGAAGCATGGCTAGCTTTTCTCCTCCACTGTGTAACTCTCATACATACAAGTGTAGCAGCACACTGCTGATGTATCCATTTTTCCTAAATAAATAAATAAATAAATAAAGAAAGAAACGCTCTCTGTCCCTCCACATTTTCTTACTTTATCACTCCCGTGAACCACGTCGCTCCCGTGAACCACGTCGCTCCCGTGAACCACGTCGCTCCCGTGAACCACGTCGCTCCCGTGAACCACGTCGCTCCCGTGAACCACGTCGTTCTCGTGAACCAAGTCGCTCTCGTGAACCACGTCGCTCTCGTGAACCACGTCGCTCCCGTGAACCACGTCACTCCCGTGAACCACGTCGCTCTCGTGAACCACGTCGCTCTCGTGAACCACGTCGCTCCCGTGAACCACGTCGCTCCCGTGAACCACGTCGCTCTCGTGAACCACGTCGCTCCCGTGAACCACGTCGCTCCCGTGAACCACGTCGCTCCCGTGAACCACGTCGCTCCCGTGAACCACGTCGCTCTCGTGAACCACGTCACTCCCGTGAACCACGTCGTTCTCGTGAACCACGTCGCTCCCGTGAACCACGTCGCTCCCACTGAACCAAGACAAATAATGTCAAAATCTCTTCATATTCGTATACATATGCAAATTTGTGTTGAGTTCAACTACAACAATTTTCTCTGCTGTGACAGACACATTCTCGTTTGCCATTTATATTTTTACCACTCGGCAATGTTTTTTTTTTCTATTTTAGTTGCCGTTGTCTTTATTTTTTTTTTTTTTGATATCAAAATAAGAAATGGAATTTTCGTTTTTATTTCTTCGCCACCTCAAAAAATTATTCTCGTTTCAGTTAGGTATAATTGATTAATGAATGCAGTTTGTTTACACTTTTTGGGTGTTGTTGAGGTGTGTGTGTGTGTTTATTTATCTGTTTGTTGTTATCTGGGTCGAGTCTTTGCTCCCGTGACCGGGATTACCCGTGCCTTGGCTCTTGATCCCTTTCGTACTTATTCTTGAAGCTGCGAGTGTACTTTTCCTCCACTTCTTTTATGTCAAGGTCATTCCACTTCCTGACCGCCCTGAGGCTGAAGAAATGCTTAGACATCCCTCTGACTCATCACTGTTTTAAACCTTTCACTCTCCACCCTATCAAGTCTTCTGAGTATTTGATACGTTATCATATCTTCCCTGGTGCTTCTATCCTCTGTGACATTGTCATATTTCTCATATTATCTTCTCTCGGAATTACCAACTCAGAGACGTAATGACACAATTTAAGGTTGCAGATGAAGCGGCGTGTAAAACATTGGTAAAAAAAAAATATATATTAAAAAAACAAAAACAAGAATGGTTGACGAGTGGAACGAGTTGTAGGTCGTATTGAATGTTGACAGACTATGCAGTTAGCTCATTTCCGGTAGCATGGAGGTCAAAGGTCGGAGTTCAGGTCCAAACATGAGTTTCACAATTCAAGATAATGTATCAGTCACGTCGTTCTCTTGGCACAACCAGTCAGGCAGCAAGACGCCACAAGAATGTATTATGACATATACCACAAGACACAGCCAGGTACGTCGAGGTATGATGGCATACTAACTCGGAATATATTCGAAGGTATACTCACCTTGGATATTATGAGGGCATACTTATTCTGCAAGGAGGTGATGTTATATACCTCCTGCCGCCCAGCAGAGAGTACAAGGACAAGCTGAATATAAGCAGAGATTTTTGGCAGCAACAGAATCGAGGTGAACTACTGAATCCTTTAAAAATACTACCGAATTCCTCTGGCGTTATCCCCTCCCTCTCTCTCTCTCTCTCTCTCTCCTTTCTCTTTGTTTTAGTCTGAACAAACCACGTACCCAAAAAAAGCAACACAATACGGGTGATAGTGACGATTTGATAACAATGATGACGATGATGATAATGACGATGGAGATGATGATTCTTCATCCAGCTGCCAATGAGAGGAGGGACCAGCGATATCATTCCTTTTCATCAAAATCCTAAATGAAGTGTCCTTCAAAGTTTTCAAATTAGTGGATCTTGTTCTCTCATTAATTTTAAGAAGATTCTTTTAGCCAGATGAAAAAAAATTTGCTCCTTCAAAAAAAATAATTCTTAACTTCTTTCTTCAAGACTTTATCTTCATATGTCCAGTTTATTTAACACATATTTTTTAAGTTTCGCATGTTTTTTTCTTTATCGCCCATCAAAATCTAATATTATAATAGTCTCGGAAAATGTCAGAATAAACATGAAAATCAATGAAAATGTTGTTTTAAAAATATCGAAACCCCAATGATAAAAAACCATAGGTTACTTTAATAACAATGGAATTAATCGTCAAATTTTTTTAAAAAAAAAAAAATCACAAGATTAAATTTTTCAGATCCAATGCAAAAATATACATAGAAAAAAAAACCCCAAAAAACATAAGATTGTAAATTTTTAATGATGCATATAAATTTCTTTGGGTTTAAAAAATCTATAAAAAAATTTTTAAATTATTAATCTCTTGTTGAAAGCCCCTATTGGTAAAAGGGAATTGGTTTTTATATTCGAAACATATAAAATACCTGACTCGTATATGAGAACAATAACACGCCGAAAATTTTTCCCAGAAAAGAAATGGACGAACGTTTTTTTCGTTCATTATGAATGTCCACAAAAAAGGGAAAACAACAGTGGTTGCAGTTTTCTGGCAACTGTGCGTTCTCTGATGGGGTTTTTCTGAACGATGTCCCAAGGTAACACTGTTCCGGGGGTAACACTGTCCCAAAAGGTAACACTGTACCACTAGAACACGTTATACTCAACTAAAAGGCTAAGATTGCCCCCCTTAAAAGAAGAAAATACTTCCAACTTACTGTATATATATATATATATATATATATATATATATATATATATATATATATATATATATATATATATATATATATATATATATATATATATATATATTTTTTGTCGTGCCGATTAGGTAAAAATTTTGGATTTTGGCTTAAATAGAACGCTCACCTTGCCATATAAGAAAAGGGGAAAATTTGTGTATGCAATAATTTCGAAAAAATCATTCGGGAAGGGGTGAAAAAAAATATATTGCATTGTGTTTGTTTATTATTAAATTATTGTAAACATATCTAAAATATATTTAGTTGGGTTAGGCTAAATTAAATTGGCTTGTTGTAATAAGGTTGGGGTAGGTTTTCAAAGTTTCTCTTGGTATAAAATTAAAAATTTTTTACATTAACAAAAATAAAAAAAAAATATCTTTAAATGTAAAAAAATTTTGGGAAAGGATTTAAATTTTTTAAATGAGTTCTTGCTAATTGACCATTTTTACCTAATCGGCACGACATATATATATATATATATATATATATATATATATATATATATATATATATATATATATATATATATATATATATATAAAAAGTGGTTGTCTTGCATATATATATATATATATATATATATATATATATATATATATATATATATATATATATATATATATATATATATATATATATAAAAACACCCCCTACATTTTTACACACACACACACACACACACACACAAATAAAACCAAGAGGTATGTGGGGGGCCCAACATGAGTTTTAAAAGGGTATTTACACGGGAGACAGGTAGGACCCCAGGAATTCAGAATGGGGAATTATCCAACAAGTGCTGGATGAAATACACAAAACCCGGGAGGAGGGAAGAAGCTCGGAATTTCGATACCTAAAAAAGCGGTGGGCCCGGGACAACATTTCTCCGTGGGTCCTTAAAAAGGGGAGCAAAATGTTGTGTTTTAAACTAACACAAATCTTCAAAAATCCATTAAAAACTGGGCAACTACCTGAGGCGTGGAAGATGGCAAATGTAGCCCCAAATTTTTTAAGAAAGGAGACAGACACGAGGCATTAAACTACAGACCTGTGTCACTGACTTTATAGTATGAAAAAGTCGGAGAAGATCAAGGGGGAGAGTGGTGGAGCACCTAGAAAGACACAAACATAAACGACAACCAGCACGGTTTCAGGAAGGAAAATCCTGTGTCACAAACCTACTGGAGTTTTATGATAAGGTAACAGAAGTAAGACACGGGGGGGGTGGATAGACTGCTTTTTTTTGGACTGAAAGAAGGCGTTCGACACAGTTCCTCACAAGGGTTAAAAAAGCTAAAGGATCAGGCACACGTAACAGGAAAAACACTGCAATGGATCGAAATATCTGACGGGGAGGCAACAACGAGTCATGGTACGTGACGAGATGTCAGAGGGGCACCTGTGACGAGTGGATTTCCCAAAGGGTCAGCCCTGGCCCTTTACTGTTTTTGGTATATGGGGAAAAATAACGGAAGGGATAGACTCAGAAGTGCCCCTGTTTGCAGATGATGTGAAGTTAATGAAAAGAATAAAATCAGTCGAGGATCAGGCAGGACTACAAAGAGACCTGGACAGGCTGCAAGCCTGGTCCAGTAACTGGCTCCTTGAATTTAACCCTGCCAAATGTAAAGTCATGAATATCAAGGGGAAAAGAAGCCCGCAGACAGAGTATAGTCTAGGGGGCCCAAAAGACTGCAAGCCTCACTCAAAGAAAAAGATCTTGGGGTGAGTATAATACCGAGCACATCTCCTGAGGCAAAATCAATCAGATAACTGCTGCAGCATACGGGCGGCTGGAAAACCAAAGGGAATAGCTTTCCCAATACCTCACTAAGGAACCCATTCAAGACTCTGTATACCATAAAAGTCAGGCCCATACTGGAGATGCAGCCCCGGGTTTTTGGAACCCACACCTGGTCAAGCACGTCAAAAATTAGAGAAAGTGCAAAGATTTGCAAAAAGACTAGTCCCAGAGCTAAGGGGATTGTCCTACGAAGAAAGGTTGGGGGAAAACCTGACGACACTAGGGGGACAGGGGGTTGGGGAGACATGATAACGACATAAAATACTGCAGGAATAGATAAGGTGGACAGAGACAAATTTTTCCAGAGGGGGGACACAGAAACAAGGGGTCATAATTGGAAGTTGAAGACTCCTATGAGTCAAAGGGGTGTTAAAATATTTCTTCAGTCATAGAGTTGTCAGGAAGTGGAATAGCTTAGAAAAACGACATAGTGGAGGCAGGAACCATAAGTTTTTTAAAACTAGGTTTGATAAAGCTCATGGAGCAGGGAGGAAACCAAATAGCAATCAGTGAAAGGCGGGGGCCCGGAGCTATGACCCCGGGCCCCTGCAACCACAAATAGGTGAGTACAAATAGGTGAGTAAAACACACACACACACCCCGACCACAAAAAGGTTTAAAGGGCACCTCATTCTCCATTTGAGGAGCATGGAAAAAGCTGCAAAAGCGCCGATAAGGAAGAAAATCCCAATCGGAAAGCATGGTGGGGATCGTCGGCATCCCGAGTTAGCTCCCGACTTCTTCTGGGCAGCCATTCGTTACTTGGTCGAAGTTATCTTTTTGAAGACGACAATAGTCAACGCATGGAGAAGCGAGATGGATGGGAAAAAACAGAAGATAAAGAAAGGAGGAGGAGGAGGAAAGAAGAAAAAGAAGAAAAAGCAAGAGGGGTGTGTGTGTGTGTGTGGGGGGGGAGAGAGAGAGAGAGAGAGAGAGAGAGAGAGAGAGAAGGTTTCCCAGTATCCTCCCTTTAATGTATTGCATCTTGCGATTATGGAAAATGTTAATTGTTGCAGCCAGGACAGTGTATACTTTGCCTGGATCACTGTACAGACTACACATGTTAAGAACATTACCACTAGTGACGTGCTTCCTCCCTCACACCTTCTGGTTCTGCACTACCTGTGATCCAGCTGTCTAGTATTTTTGCCCCATCTCTAAGTGAGGTTCTGTGGTTCTACGACAATTTTAAAGTGGGAAATTTTTCAAATTCTTAGGTGTTTATATAGAGTCTGGGGACGGGGAACCCTGATCGTATTTGATTCAGGGAAGGGAGGGGAGGGTGGCCCAGTCCTTCAAGGTCCGTCAATAACATCAAGGGAACGTCGATAGTGATGTCCCGGGGTTTTTTTCAATTTTCCCCCTCAATCACATTCTCCTTTCTCATTTACTTTTCTATATTTTTGTCACCCCCTATTCAGGTGAGGATCTGGGGCTGGCTCCATTTTTCCCCATCCTTTCCCCCTTTGTTCACCTCTATCTTCCTTTAAAAATATCTCTCATTGCCATAACAATATGCAAAAAAGACATGTTGGGGAAATTGAGACAATGCAATATGCGTTTATCTTTATTTGAAGACGTTTCGTTAACTAGTTTCGTTTTCAATTAAATACAAAAAAAGAGGTAGGAAAACAAATAAGGTAAACAGTGGGGTCAGCCTTTTTCCCGAAAAAAATATATTTCTACAATGTCTGGGGAGTTTGTCTTACACAGTTCCCGGACATCATGATATCTTGCTCTGAGTTTCTTGCAAATACTGTCGTCACATATGAACAATTCGAAATATATTTTCCAGCTTGTGTTTTTTTTTTTTATATAAAAATTTTTACCCATTTCTGGCCAGTTGCTTAGTCATCTCTCTTTTCTTTCTAAATTTATTGCTCTGCTTTTCCCATTTCTCCATTCCTCCTTTTTAATTTCATGTTTTTTTTTTTTAACTTCTTTTTTGACAACCAAAGTGGAGAAGAAGAAAATCAAATTGGGTTTGGGTGATGTAAGATTGGGGAAGAGGGAAAAAGATAAAGGGAGAAAAGAAAAAATTTCAAAAAAGGGGAAAAAACACGTAGATAATTTTTCCACTGAACAAAAAAAAAAACTGAGATCACAACAACTTTGATGATTTTAAAAAAAATTTAATGTGTCAGAAAAAAAAAAAAAAAAAAACGCACTGGAGGATGAAAGAAAAAATAAGTGAAAAAAATGGGGGAGAATAGAATTTTTTTTTCTTAAGCTAAAAGGGAAAAAATTGTCTCCAGAGATGAATAAGACAAAAAAAAAAAAAACATGCAAAAAGTCGGCGAGGAATGTATATCTCAATAAGACGAAACGGGAAGAATAGAGGCAAAAAAAGAGACGCCTTTTTACAGATTTAAAATAATCGGGAAAGAAACCCAACAGTGGCTTTCCATGAACGGAACACCAAAAAGAAAAAAAAAAAAACATATACACATTCACCTTGATCTTCAATTCATCTGAGAACTGGGCGGTGAAAAAAGGGGGGAAAAAAAACCCAATTTTTTCCTGAGGGAAAGGCACTGTGAAAACCAGAGATAAAATGTTCACGCATTTTTAGTTTGGCAAACCCCACGTTATGTGCGTTAGTAGAAAACACGTAGAATGCAGCAGGACTTTGGGTGTATGTGGTGTGATCCTCCCCCACACCAAGGTTTTTTTAAAACCATCCAAATTAAAGCCCTGTTTTTGGGGCCTTGTAGAATTGCTTGAGGGTGTATAATTCAAATATGCAACATACAAAATTTATAGTAACGTAACTCTTACAGAGTGTAGCAAAATCAGTTTGTACTGGGTAAAAGAAAGCTCTTCTTCTCTTCTCTCTCTCTCTCTCTCTCTCTTCTTCTTCTTCTCTCTCTCTCTCTCTCTCTTTTCCCCCCCCCGTTACTATTATTTTTTTCCCTTCCTTGCCAGTGTTTTCTTATTTTCATTTCTTTTTAAAAGGGTTTTCCCTTTTTGCCCCCTTTCCCCTCCATGGTTCGAACAACCCCCCAGTTTTTTTCACCCATTTCCCTTTCCCCTCGTCCTCCAGTCTCTTGTCCTGCCTTTTATTTTCCTTTCCTTTACCCTTTTCCCCCTCCCCCCCTTCTTTTTGTCCTCATTAAAGCTGGAAGTAAAAGTCAGGGTTATATTCAGATAGAGAGAAAGAGAAAAAGAAAGAGAGAGAGAGAGAGAGAGAGAGAGAGAGAGAGAGAGAGAGAGAAAAAAATAGATGGGATAGATAGGAAAAAAAAAAAAAAAAAAAAAAATTCTGTATAATCTACAAAATTATCTTGGGTTTTTTCCGCACTGCTGAGGGGGGGAACAGTATTGCACCCCAGCTCCCAGACCAGTTTCCAACAAGTAGTTCAGCACGGGTTTTCCCAGAAGGGGCGACCTCGTGGAATAAAGACTCACGAGCCTCCAGCTCCAGGCAGCCTGGGGCTGGGTCTTGCCCTCCTTCACCACATAACCCCCCCTTTAAAGACGTTTTTTTCCCTTTCCCCTCAAATGCAAACTCAGGCTGACGGCTGGAAATAGCATCAATAATATAATCAGTAATGTAGCAAAAACGGCGCAAACATTTATAAAAATTATTTAACAATATCGTAGCAATTGTAAACAATAACAATAACGCTCTAACAAAAAAAATAATAGAAAAAAACAATAAAAAAAAAATATAATAATTAAATAAAAATAAAAAAACAACGAATATTGCCCACTCTGCAGTATTTCAGAAACTGTTTAGTAAAGCAAAAAAAATAAGGTCCCCCTAACAGAAATATATTAGTCTTGTTTCAGCGTCAGACACACTTTATCACGGTCAAATTGGGCCCTAAACGCTTTTAAAAAAAAACAGATGATTCCCAAATTTTTATTTCCTTTACTTTCCCGCCCAAAAATGAATTTTCACGTTCATTTATTTTCCCCCATTAATACTTTTTTTGGCTGCAATTATTGAACCGTGAGATATTTAAGGATATTACAAAAAAAATATTGTAATTAGTATTTTTTTTTTTGACTCTGTAGAGAAATTAAAAAAAAAGAATGTGAGAGAAGGGAAAAGGGTAAAGTTATTATTGGGGATGTTCGTGTGTACGTGGTGTGGAAAGTATATATGGAAAGTGTGGCCAGAATATTGAGTGTGTGGCCAGGTGTGTGTGGTTTACGGGGGTGTGTGGATAAAAGGGGTGTGTGTAGATACAAGGGGGTGTGGATAAAAGGTGTGTGTGGATAAAAGGGGGGGGATACAAGGAGTGTGTGTGGATAAAAGGGGTGTGTGGATACAAAAGGTGTGTGGATAAAAGGGGTGTGTGTGGATCAAGGGGTGTGTGGATAAAAGGGGGTGTGTGTGGATAAAAGGGAGTGTGGGATAAAGGGGTGTGTGTGGATAAAAGGGGTTTGTGTGGATACAAGGAGTGTGTGTGGGAACAAGGAGTGTTAAAATAATCACGAACCTACTTTTTACAAGCTAACAGAGAGTATAGCCACTATTGTGAGAAAGAAAAAAATAAATAAAAATAAAAAAAAAACATTAAGAAAATTATTTAACCTAGGTTTGGAAAAAAAAGGTTGAAAAGACATTTTGAAAAGGGAAAGGAAATAATACAACAAAGACTGGGGGGAAAATGGAGAAATGAGGGAACAGGTTTATAAAGAAGATGCACTACTTACATAAGGAGAAAAAAAGGGACATAAGAAAGGAAGATAAGAAAAGGGAAGTGAATATTGCAAAAAAGAAAAGGATATAAAGGAAGGGATAAAAGATATACACAGCAGATAGCAGAAAATAAGTATAACAGCAATATACATAGAACAAGGCGATAACTGAAACAAAACATGACAGCAGCAGCCCAAAAAATAAGTACACAAAGTAGACTTTACCACTGATACATAGACGACATTGACCACTGATACATAAACGACTTTACCACTGATACATAGACGACATTGACCACTGATACAGAAACGACATTGACCACTGATACATAGACGACATTGACCACTGATACATAAAAGGCAATTTACCACTGATACATAGACGACATTCCCCTGATACATAAACGACATTGACCACTGATACATAAACGACATTGACCACCGATGCATAAACGCATTGACCATTGATACATAAAAGGCATTGACCACTGATACATAAACGACATTGACAATTTATACATAAACGGCATTTACCACTGATACATAGACGACATTGACCACTGATACATAAACGCATTAACCACTGATACATAAAAAGACATTACCACTGATACATAAAAACGACCACTGATACAAAAACGACTTTACCACTGATACATAAACGACATTGACCACTGATACAAAACGACATTGACCACTGATACATAAACGACATTAACCCCTGATACATAAACGACATTGACCACTGATACATAAACGACATTGACCACTGAAAAAAACGACATTGACCACTGATACATAAACGGCATTGACCACTGATACAAAACGCATTTTACCACTGATACATAAAAAACATTTTTCCACTGATACATAAAAGGCATTTAAACCCCTGATACATAAACGACATTGACCACTGATACATAAAAAGACATTGACCACTGATACATAAACGACATTGACCACTGATACATAAAAAGACATTGACCACTGAACCCTAAAAGACATTGACCACTGATATTAAAACGGCATTGACCCTGTTTGTTGACCCGATACCCAAAAAACGACCCAACCCTCGCTTGGGCCACCTTTACTTTACCCGAAAAAAACGGCATTTACCCTGATCCCAAAAAGACATTGACCACTGATACAAAAAGACATTGACCACTGATACATAAAAGACATTGACCATTGATACATAAAAGACATTGACCACTGATAAAAAACGACATTGACCACTGATACATAAACGACATTGACCACTGATACATAAACGAAAAACCACTGATACAAAAAAAGACAGCGAAAACAAAAATCCGGCAACGGATGTCAAAAAGGGAAAGAAAATAACAAGACATAAAAAAAAGAAAAGGAAGAACGATAAAGGCACTCCAGGTATGAAGAGATATCAAAGAAAGCCCAGAGAATATACAAATTATTTTTTTGGGGCAGCGTATTTTAAAAATGGGAAGCGGGGGAAAAATATACTTTCCCCATAAAGGGAAAAAAAGGTTCACTTGATTTTTTTTTTTTTTCAAAAGAAGGTAATAGACGGGGAGGAGTTTGCAAATCTTTTTTTTTAAATTTAAATTTTTTTTTTTTCAAAAAATCTTTTTTTTTTAAATTTAAAAATTTTTTCTGGTTTTGGAAATATTTTTTTTTTGGGGGGGATCAATGTAAGATTAGTAGGGGCAATTCTTGCCCCTATCATCTATTTTTAGCCTTTTCATGCTTCGATAGGTAGCTGGTATACCTGGAATGAAAGAAAATATCTATTAGTCTCGTAGAATATTGTATTTCTGTAATCACGTTAATTATGTATGCTAAAAGGGGCATGTTCATGTTGATTATGCAAATAATTTTTGCAAATTAAAGGGGGGCATTACCAACCAACATTCCCACGTTAAAAAAGAAAATTTTGAAATAAGTTTATATACTTATAAAAACCTGGAATTTTTATATATATATATATATATATATATATATATATATATATATATATATATATATATATATATATATATATATATATATATATATATATATATAATGTACATAATTGATATAAAACCGCAGTTTTTAAAATTTATGTATGGTTTTTTCGTGTCAGATTTTTTACAGTAACTAGTAAACTAGTTAGTTCCCGTATGAGACTAACCAAAAAAAATAGTTTCTAACATTGAGATGCTTTAATTAGGATCTTTCTGGTCATGGGGAAATAATTTAAGCAACCCCTGGCCACAGTTATAATAAAACACTAATAATAAAGTAATAAAAAAACACCAAAAAAAAAAAAACTAACTATCTTTGCTAATACTTCCCCATTCCCCCCTGTCTTGGGTTTCCCACCACCTCAAACAACATCTCTTTCCATCCCATTTTCCCCTGAGAAATCATTTGCCTGCTTAATGCTGTTAAAAAATTTTCCGGTAAGAGCGCTGTTAAGACAAGCTGTATAACCTGCTTCAACCTTTTTTTTGCACCTGACGATCGCTTAAGGCCCTCTTTTTTCACTCTTTTCTCACTCTTGAGTAAAGCTTTCCAATTTTCCCAAATTTTGCTTTCCTTTCAACTCCCCTGGGGAAACAGCTGATCGGGCCCACCATACTGACTCGGGGAAAAACCTGTAAATAATT
>WNWK01023160.1:0-31457 GCA_009830355.1 Cherax destructor
GGGAAATTTTATAGGGGGGTTTTAATTATTAGAAAAATTTAAAGTTAAAATTAAAAAAAAATTTTTGAAGTTAATTACATTAATATAAATCATTTTTGGAAAAATTTTAAAATTTTTGTGAGGTTGCGTTACTATAAAATTTGTTGCACTAAGCAATAAGGAATTTAAGGTTTCAATTTTTTTTTTTTTGTGATATTAAAAGGCCACATTTGTTTTCTTAACTAGGATTTTCCCCCCCCGGGGAACACGGGGGGGGTTTTGTCATTATTCTCCTTTTTAAAGCTTTTTTTCTCTTATGGGAGGTTCGGGCTTTTTTTTTGGGGAACTCTTTACATAAAGATTTTTTTTCCCTAATTGATGTTTTAAAAAGTTTTCCTGTCAAATTTTGAAATCTAAGCATAACCCCTTTTTTTTACCTTGTGTCCAAAAATAATCGTGATTCTGTTTCCGATGCTGGTACTACTAATTTAAGTGGTTTTTTTAGGGGGCCCGAAGGGCAGCACTTTGCTTTTTGGTAGGGTTTATGCCACTTGGAAAGAGTGCACTGCTAATTTTTCCCCGGGGGTAACTTATCTTGCTCATTTTATCTTCTTGGTTAGAAAAAAAGTCTCAGCTGGGTATCCTGTTGGTTTCCCGTTCTTACACATCTTCAACCCGTGTTTAGGGATTTTTTTTTTGTATGGCTGGCTATACTGATTGGGGGGTTTTTTTCCCAAAAAACAGCCTTTCCCAGCTGATGTAAACTTCTTTTTTAAAGCTTAGGATCTTGCTTTAAAAGGGGGGCTAACTTGTTTCATGCTTAGTAGTGTTGTACAAAAATTCTTTTTTCCCCATTTAAAAGGTGGTGATTTTTTGGGGACAGGATCATTTGTCATACCTAAATCTTTTAGATGGTCAAATCCTTTGAAGGCGTGGGTTTGGGGGAGATTCAGTCATGTTTGGGTTTTTTGCTGCCCCGTCGTTTTGGGGGGTGGTTGAGTAGGGGGAGGGAGAGGGGGAGTCAGCCATTTGTTTGTTGACTGTTGCCTGGGGGGGTGGGGGGGGGGTGGGGGTGCACCGGCGTCCTGCTGGGTAGAAAATGAAATGGGCGAGTTTTTGGTGTTTCTTGTGTTCTTTTTTGTTTCTTCTGTTATTGGTCTCATAGTAGTACGGGGGATGTTGTAGATGGATGGCTATGTTGCTCAGGCTTGTTGGGGGTTTCTCTTTGGGCGGGCTGTTTTTTGGGGGTTTTTGGCACTCTCCACTTGGATCGATTTTTGGGGGTGGTCTTACTGTTGTATTCTTGAGTCATTCGGGGGTTCTAGGTGGTTAGTGCAGCAGTTCTGCAATTAGGCCATCATGGCTTTGGGGGGGTTTTTCTGGCGGGAAAAAAGAAAATAACAGAGCTTGGGTGCCACTGCCCCCCCCCCGCTGCTTCAGTTCAGGGATGGAGCAAAGTGTTCCCAAAAATTTTTTTTTAAGGAAGTGTGTGTTTTTAATAGAGGTATGGAAGTGGTGTTGAGTCACAGATAGTGGGGTGCACACCCCAGGGGAAAAAAAAATTTTGGGGGATGTAGACCCTTGGAGACAAATTTTTTTTTTTAAAATTTAAAGGGCTAATTTTTTTTTAAAATTAAAAAATTTACTAAAAACAAAAAATAATAGTTTAATAAATTTAACATTCATACCAACAATCATATTTTTTAAAAAAAATTTCTTTGTTTTTTTCAGTGTCTTATGTTTTTTTAAAACCCTTCCCCCCCAGATTGAAATTCTGAATGCACCAATAAAGACATTTATTTATTTCAGCCCCCTTTTTGAGGGGGTTTTCCCTTCCAAAGGGGGTAGGTCGATAAGCAAATTGGGGGTTTTTAAACGAGGGCATACTGTACTGGTGGGGGGTTTGTGTAAACCCCCTCTTGAAAAATTTTTTTTTGCCCCCTTTACCATTTTTACATTTTTGGGATATTTTTCTTCTCTTTTTTTGTAAATGAAGAAGTAACATTTTTTGAAGGGATTCAGGAAACCGGCAGGCGGACTTGAGTCCTGGAGATGGGAAGTACAGTATCTGCACTCTGAAGGGGGGGGGTGTTAATGTTGCATTTTTTTTAACTGTGTTAAACCCCCCCCTGTGGAAAAAGAAAAAGGAGTGAATGATGATGAAAGTTTTTTTTTTTGGGGGCCCCCCCCTGCCTTGGTGGGAATAGGCCGATGTGTTAAAAAAAAAAAAATAGTATAATTTTAAATGTTTATACAGTAGTTATTATTTAAAAAAACAGAATAGAAAAACAGCTCTAATATACATTATTTAGGTATGCATGCTGGTTGGAAGCCAGTCATAAGCCCAGTGGATGATCGGGGGACAGTGGTACCCCCGACTTACGAGGGCCCCAAACACACCCTTTTATGTAAGTTGTTTTTTTAAATGTTTTTTTAAGTGTAATTTTGGGGTCAAAAAAGGGCTAGTCTATTTTACATCATTTCTTAGGGGGGATAAATTCGTTTGGTAATGGCACTTGAACAGCATTCTAGAATGAAAAAATATTGTAAGTGGGGTACCACTGTTTGGGGAATGGGGGAGGCTGTACTACCGGTTTTTTACAAAGTCAAAGACAAGGTGTACACTAGACATTGCTGAATCTGAATGGAGTCTTAAGCAGTGGGTTTTGACAGGGAAAAAATTTTTCCTTAGGTCAAAATTGGGAGGGAAAATTGCCCAAAAATTGTGCTTCCAACATTCATCCTTGAAGACGGCCCTTTGGGGTTTGGGGATGTATGCTGACTTCTTTGCTCACCTGATCTCTTCTGCAGGTTTTGGAACATTTTTTAAAAACTTTAAAAAAATCACTTATATGATTGTCATTATATTTTTTTTTAACAATTATTTTTTCTTTCTCTGGAATGCCATTAAGATTTTTTTTAACATATACTGGCCATCTCCCCCCCGGGGGAAGGGGGCCTAAAAAGAAAAACAAGTTTTTTTTAAAAAAAAAAAAATTTTCCTTTTTTAAAAATAAAAAATTTTTTTTTTTTTTACATTAAAAAAAAATTTTTACAGGAAAAGGGGGGTTTTTTATTTTTTTTTCCCCCATTTAGTCACCTTTTACAACATGCATGGCTTATGGAGGAAGAATTCTTGAAGGATTCTTCTCCCCCTTTCCCCCCCAGATCCTTTTTCCCCAAAAATTTTAAAATAGCAATACGTGTGGGGGAAAAACATAACTGGTGTGGTATTCAGAATGTTTCTTGTGTTTTTTTTTTACTCCATTTTTTAAAAATTTTCCCCTTTTTTTTATTTCTTCAAGACTGGAATAATGGCATCTTTCATTTATTTCCCCCCCTTGCGGGAAAAAACGACCCCTCAGGGTCCCTGGTGCAAGTTGTTAAAATGGTATTTTCGGCCTTTCCCCCCCGGGCCCCGGGGGAGTGCCAGAAAACCCCACAATCCAATTTTGGGTGAAGTCTTTAGGCCCAAAAGGGGGTTTTTTCTCTTTTCTTTTTTGGTGTATATTGAGTGAATCATCATTAAACACTTTCCCCTCATTACACTATCACTGTCTTGCCAGAGATGCATGATATTTATATTTGATATTATTTGGGGGTTTTTTCAAAGTGAGATATTAAGACTTTTTTCCAATTTAGATGTTTTGGGGGGGTTTTCCCTGGTGTAATACAAAAGGGTGGGCCTAAAGAGGGAACCCCCTGGGCTAAGTAATCAACTGTTTTTTGTTCTGAACAAGTGCCCCATCACCCCCCTTTATCTCCCTTTACGGCAAAAAGGCAAGAGGATCTCCTTCTGTGGTCATTCTGGAAAGCCCTTTTTCCCCTGGGTCTCTCCATCTGTTAAACAACATTGGGCGGGTTGCGTGGCTCATTGACCCCGTGGGAATCATTCAAATTTTTCCCCCCATGGTTATGGCATAGGTATTCCATTTGAGTCCTTGCTCATCAAAAATTGAATGGTTTGATGCATTTTATTTCCCCAATTTTTCCCATGTTTAAAATTTTTCAGGTTATCAGTAAAACCCCCTTTTTTGGGTACTATAGGGCCCCACTTATCAGCAGGTTGGGTTTTTGGGCTCGGGGGGGCCCCCAAATACGGGTTAGGTTTAAGGCTTGTAGGGCCCTTAAAGCAGGTTTTTTTCCCCGGGCTACTGAAACCCCCCATAAAAACGGGGGGGTTTTTGGGGTTGTAGGGCCCTATTTAAAAAGCAAGGGGGGTTTCCCCAGGCTCGGGGGGGGCCCCCCCACTTATGCAGCAGGTTAGGTTTGGGCTGTTTTGGGGCCCTACTTATTAAACATGTTAGGTTCCGAGCTACTGTGGGCCCCACTTATACCCCAGGTTGGTTCTGGGTTACAGCTCACCGGGGATGGGGTGCTTTTTTTTTTATTTTTTTTTATATTTAACCGGGAACATGTTTACACTATCATATTAAATGGGCTAGAATGGAAAAAAAAATTTAACACATTACTTACATTAAAATATTTTCAATTACTTATAGTGATTGGTGAATGTATTTATTGAAAATAGCTGTAATAAATAAAGGGAACGGTATAATTAAAAAAAAATGCTGTATTGAAAACACTGTGAAGTAAAGCGTTTAAAAATGGGGCCCCCCTGTATAAGTTAGTTTAGCCTCTTGTCAAAAATTCCTCTAAAAAATACCCAAAAACTTTTAAGGCTGCCCTGGTTATAAAACATGATGCTATATCATCAGGTCCTTTTCAGTTATAACATATTATTGGTTATATGAATAAACTTCATTTCCCCTGAATTTTGTAAGTTCAAGTTAAGATGATTAAAAATATGTAATTATCTCAGATGAAGGAAGAAAGGTAACTGAAATACCGGAGGAGAGGGTTTCGGGGTCAACGCCCCCGCAGCCCCGGTCTGTGACCAGGCCTCAGTATCAGTTTTTCCCAGTCATTTGTTGATGAGTATTAGACAGTCAGTTAAGAACAAAAGTCACAATGCCGTGACTGGAACAATACACAAATAACCCACACATCAGAGAAGGAAGAAGCATAACCATGCTTCAGTCCGACTTAGACCATTGGATCGAAACATCGTCATAATTTTTCTCCTATGTATGAGTTTTGTATATAGACAGTCAGTGAAATTTCCAAAATTTTTGGTTATTGAGCTGTTGACTTTATTAGGAATAAATTTTAACTGGCCTTCTCCCACCAAGGTAGGGTAAAAGCACGAAAAAGAAACACTTTCACCATACATTTGATATACCTTTGAAGAGTTTCGAGTTTATCTACTCTCTGAGCCCGGCCATGGGCCAGGCTCTGTCTTACTAGAGGCAAGCAGATAAGACAGTTTAGATGTCACTCCTAAACAGCATATTGTTCATTAAATCTACACTAGTGCTAAAAAACCATGGAACGGGTGGGGTTTGAATCCTGTCAAAACTTGCATTTGTGGTCACAGTGGTGGCCCATGCTAACCTCCGAGGATGAATCATGTGCCCAGCCAGCTAGCCCAGTGGCTTAGCACACTGGCCTGGAGTTTTACCACTCATTTGCCATGGGTTCAAACCCCACCTGTTCCATGGTTTGTTGCAATCATGTTATTGAATTTTGTGAGTCTAGTGCCAACACTGCTAGTAATGAACTTCTTACCCCACAGATCAATCTTGACAGTTCCCTGGGTTGAACTTGGCGGCACGTGTCAGATTACATGTAACAAGACTGGTTATAATACTAATGTCGAATTCTTAACTAAGGTAAATTGGTAAATTGTCTTGTATATTTTTAATTTTTATGGAAATGAAGATCATAATTTTTCAATGCATACGTATGGAGCTATATGTCAACTCAGTGTAATTGTATGTGTGTAGTCAAGTATGACATTACAGTATAATTGTATGTATAGAGTTATGTATGACATCTCAATATAATTGTGTGTATAGTTATGTATGGATTTTTTTAACACGTTGGCTAAGCTTTCCCACCGAGGCAGGGTGACCCAAAAAGAAACAAAATCCCCAAAAGAAAGAAAAAAATTTCATCATCATTCATACTTTCACCTCATTCATACATAATCACTGTCTTTGCAAAGGCGCTCAGATATGACAGTTTAGAAGTCCTCAAACTGTAATATCCCAAACCCCTCCTTTTAAAGTGCAGGCATTGTACTTCCCATTTTCCAGGACTAGAGTCAAACTAACCGGTTTCCTGATCCTTCACAAATATTACCCTGCTCACACTCCAACAGCTTGTCCAGGTCCCAAACCATTCATCTCCATTCACTCGTATCTAACACGCTCATGCTCACTTGCATGGAAGTCCTAGCCCTCACCCACAAAACCTCCTTTACCCCTCCCTCCAAACTTTTAGGACAACCCCTACCCTGCCTTCCTTCCCCTACAGATTTATGCGCTCTCCAAGTCATTCTACTTTGATCCATTCTCTCTAAATGACCAAACCACCTCAACAACCCCTCTTCAGCCTCCAGTTAATACTTTTAGTAACTCCCACACCTCCTCCTAATTTCCACACTCTGAATTGTTTGCATAATATTTACACCACACATTGCCCTTGGAGCAGGACATCTCCACTGCCTCAGCCTCCTCCTCCTGCAGCATTTACAACCGGCTTCACACCATATAGAGTGTTGGTACCTATACTTTTGTACATTCCCTTCTTTGCCTCTATAAATAATATTTTTGTCTCCACAGATACCTCAACACACACTCACCTTTTTTCCTTCATCAATTCTGTGGTTAACCTCATCCTTCATAACCCCATCTACTGACAAGTCAACTCCCAAATATCTGAAAACATTCATAACTTCCATACTCCCTCTCTCCAGTAGGATCCAATTTTCTTTATCTAAATCATTTGATACCCTCATCACCTTACTCTTATCTATGTTCACTTTCAACTTTCTACTTTTACACACCCTCCCAAACTCGTCACTAACCTTTGCAACTTTTCTTTAGAATCTCCCATAAGCACAGTATCACATCAGCAAAAAGTAACTGTGTCAACTCCCATTTGTATTTGATTCCCATAATTTAATCCCACCCTCTCCCCAACACTCTAGCATTTTACTTCTTTACAACCCCATCTATAAACATATTAAACAACCATGGTGACATTACACATCCCTGTCTAAGACCTACTTTTACTGGGGAAGTGATCTCCCTCTCTCCCTGCACACCTTAACCCTGAGCCTCACTATCCTCCCATAAAACTCTTTTCAGCATTCAGTAACTTACTACCTATTCCATACACTTGCAACATCTGCCCATTGCTCCCCTATCCACTCCTATCATATGCCTTTCTAAATCTATAAATGCAATGAAAACTTCCCTACCTTTAACTAGATAATGTTCACAAATATGCTTTCAATGTAAACGCTTGATCTACACATCCCTACCCATACAAAGCCCTCCTTGCTCATCTGTAATCCTACTCTCTCTCTTACCTCCTAATTCTTTCAATAATAACCCTACTGTACCTTCCACTTGGTATACTCTGTAAACTTCTTCTTCTTCTTTCAACAGAACTAGAGCCGTTTCCCACCGAAGCGGGGTGGCCCAAAGGAAAAACGAAAGTTTCTCTTTTACATTTAGTAATATATACAGGAGAAGGGGTTACTAGCCCTTGCTCCGGCATTTTTAGTAAGCCTCTTACGACACGCATGGCTTACGTAGGAAGAATTCTGTTCCACTTTCTCATGGAATGGAAATACACAAGAACAAGAACTAGTAAGAAAATGAAGAAAACCCAGGGGGTATATGTATATGCTTGTACATGCAGGTGTAGTGTGACCTAAGTGTAAGTAGAAGTAACAAGACGTACCTGAAATCTTGCATGTTTATGAGACAGAAAAAAAGACACCAACAATCCTACCATCATCATAAAACAATTACAGGCTTTAGTTTTACACTCATGGCAGGACGGTAGTACCTCCCTGGGCGGTTGCTGTCTACCAACCTACTACCTAGGACTCTGTAAACTTATTCCCTATAATTTTTACAATCTCTTTTGTCCCCTTTTCCTTTATATAAAGGGCTATACATACTCTCTGCCAATCCCTAGGTACCTTCCCCTCTTTCATACATTTATTAACAAAAAATACCAACCACTCCAACACTATATCCCCCTCTGCTTTTAACGTTTTTCTGTCATGATCCGTCAGTTCAAGCTGCTTTACCCCTTTCATTCGTAATGCCTCACTCCCACTCATCCTGCTCTTCTTCACTCTAAAAGATGTTATACCTCACTGGCCAGTGCATGATGCAACCTCCCTTTTTTCATGGGAGCCCCAAAAGTTCTCTCAAAATATTCCCGCCATCTACCCAATACCGCCAGCTCCCATCTACTAACTCCCCTACTCTGTTTTAACTGACAAATCTATTCGTTCCCTAGGCTTTCTTAACTTGTTTACCTCACTCCAATTTTTTTTTTTTTCAACAAATTTCTTGACAGTGCCTCTCCCACTCTATCATTTGCACTCTCACCACTCTCTTCACTTTTCTTTTACTCTTCATATGCTCTGCTCTTCTTATAACACTTGTGCTGTGTAAAAACCTCTCATAAGGTACCTTTTCTCTTTTATCACACCCTTTGCTTTTTTTATTATTGTTATTATTTATTTATTAACACATCGACCGATTTCCACCAAGGCAGGGTGGCCCGAAAAAAGAAAAACTTTCATCATCATTCCCACTCCATCACTGTCTTGCAGAGGGTGCTTTACACTACAGTTATAAAACTGCAACAGTGCTGCCCTCTTCAGAGTGCAGACACTGTACTTCTCATCTCCAGGACTCAGAATCCGGCCTGCCCAGTTCCCTGAATCCCTTCATAAATGTTACTTTGCTCACACTCCAACAGCGTCAAGTATTAAAAAGCCATTTGTCTCCATTCACTCCTATCAAATACACTCACACATGGCACTGAAGTCCAGCCCTCTCCACACAAGCCTTCTTTGCCCTCCTCCAGCACTTTCCTAGGCCGACCCTTCCCTGCCTTCCCTCCACTACAGTTGCCACACTCTCGAAGTCATTCCTCTCGTTCCATTCTCTCTACATGTCCGAACCACCTCAACAGCCTCCTCAGCTCTCTGGATAATAGTTTTGGTAATCCGCACCTCCTCCTAATTTCCAAACTTGAATTCTCTGCATTATATTCACACCACATTAACCTCAGACATGACATCCTCTCCACTGCCTCCAGCCTTCTCCTCATTGCAACATTCATCACCATGCTTCCACACTGCCCATATAAGGTGTTGTTATAACTGCTCTCATACATTTCCCTCTTTACTTCCATGGACAAACGTTCTTTGTCTCTGAACTCAGTGCTCCACTCACCCTTTTCCCCTCATCAATTCTGATTCCTCATCCTTCTTGAACCCATCTGCTGACATCCTCCCAAATATCTGAATACATTCACCTCCTCCATACTCTCTCCCCTCCAATCTGATATCCAATCTTTTTTGTCATCTAATCTTTTTGTTATCCTCATCCTGCCTCTTTCCTATATTCACTTTCAATTTTCTTCTTTTTACACCCTACCAAATTCATCCACCCAATCTCTGCAACCTCTTCAGAATCTCTGACACAGTGTCATCAGCAAAAAAGCAACTGTGACAACTCCCACTATGTATTTGATTCTTTATCTTTTAACCCCACACTCTGCCAAGACCCTCGCATTCACTTCTCTTACATTCCACCACTCACTCCTCTTTCCTCCTTCACCCACCCTCTATAGCCACAAACTTCTACTTGCAGTTCTAATACTGCATTTTAAAACTATCCCATCCCCTTCAACCCCCTTTACCTTTTGCACTAGCCTTTGTGCGTAGTTGCTTATATCTCACTTTACTTCTCCTCCCTTAGTTTATACACTTTCACCTCTCTCTTACTTGCTGTTGCCATTTTCCTTTTGTCCCATCTACCTCTTACTCTAACTGTAGCTACAAGTTAATGATCCAATATATCCGTTTGCCCTCTCTATAAACATGTACATCCACCAAAGCCTACCCATCAACCTTTTATCCACAGCACATACTCTAACAAACTACACTCATTAAGTACTATTTTTTTTTTGCTTTTACATTTACCACCATATGCTACCATATATTTATTCTCTTTTTCATAAAATATGTATTACTTATTACCAAACCTCTTTCTACACATAATTAAAGAAGCTCCCCATTTCATTTACCCTGGCACCCCCAAATTTACCTTCTACTCCCTACACAGCATTTTACCCTTTAGTTTGGATCACAACCACAAGTAGTCTCTCACTTGGTTCAGTATAATTGTATTGTGGGCTATGCATGACATCTTGGTGGCATAGCCTCATATGCTTCTGCGGTGTAGTCAGTTTTGCAGCGCCTCGGACTTACAACGGGTTCTCTGACCAGTATGTATTCATTCTATAAATAATGTACATTATAGCTGATTTCCTCTAAATCTGTTTATTTCCATATGCAGTGGACCCTCGATTAACGCAAAGATACCCGAGTAATTTTAATTATGTATCTCAGAAATTTTGTAAGTTCTTGTGGAAATTTGTATTTTTTGGGGGTCTGAAGCCGACCCAACCTACGTGAAATTTTCCCTTAAGGTAGTAAAGTCGTTCGGTAATGGCATGAGCAGACTTCGGGAGTAGAGTTTCGGCTTCGGGGGTCCACTGTACAGTGGACCATATGTCATTGCTCCAAACTTGCCCACTTTATGTAAGTTTATTATTGTAAGTACTTTTATAAATTGTATTTTGGGGGTCTGAAGCTGGACTAATCTAATTTACATCATTCCTTATGGAATAAAATTTGTTTGGTAACAGCATGAACAGCATTCTGGAATGAAGAATGTTAAGTCGGGGGGTCCACTGTACAGTACTACTGTATAAACATTTAAATATACCAGAAATGTTATAAATGATGCATAGGTGACATTAAAACAATATCAGATGATTGACACAAACTCACCATTATAGTATGCTCCTCATTCTTGACCCAGGTCGTTTAACGACATGATCTTAGGAGCAACTCCGTCGTTAAGTGAGGAGAGGCTATATTTGCATGTGTGTACTGTCTTCTCAGTATTGTTCATCAGTATATATTGTCTTTGAATTTTCTTGGTAAATATTTCTCTCTCACTTATTGTTTACACTTCTACAATCATTGGTGGTAAGGACAATCTAAATTTACATCACCGATAAAAATTGCAAAGGTGATATTTATTATTTTTAATTAATGGACATTGAAGTACAGCATACATAAAATAGATCAAACTGTTGTATTTTTTCGGAATACAATTTTTTCAGTTAACTTTGTAAAAAGGAGTATCCTGTTTCAGCCACATTCTATAGTGGGAAAAAAACACAGAATATCAGCAGAAGTGTTCAGCCCAGGGAGAAAAGCCAATACTAACGGTGAAGGTGGGCAAGTCATGGTATCCAAGTTGCGAGATGGTGTAGTATTACAGTATGCTGTGGGACAGTGTATTACAGTTTAGCTCTGGGATGGTAAAGTATTACAGTTTCTAAGCTGTATATAAATCTGTATAGATCTTTCTTGCTGAGGAATATCTTGTGCTCTTACACCAACATGTGCAAAAATGGGGTGTTTAGAAAAGAAGCGAAAGTTTCTCCTTTTAAATTTAGTAATATGTATGTACCAGGAAGAGGTTACTAGCTTCTTGCTCCTGACATTTCCATCCAGCCCCACTCTTCTGACCAGCATGAGCTTTACGGAGGAAGAATTCTGTTCCACTTCCCATGAGAATTAATATATCAGTGTAAAATACTTTGACAATTTCACTTCCATTATTTATACAGAACAATCTTTTCTTTAGTTTTCATGAATGATTTAAACCACACATTTTGTATTGCTCGAAAGAAGACATTTATCACACTGCAGTAATGTCCCAACCATATTCTTTAAGAGATTTTGTAGTCTTTTGTGTCTTTAATGACCTATTAGTTGTGGGGAGCAGAGCTAGGTTCGTGGGGTCCCATTTTTGGGCAATGGTCGATGTTGCAACTTCCCTTCAGCTCACTGTTTCTGTAAATAAAATGAATTAGAGGAAAAATAGATTTACAGCATAATTTTTTTTGTAGTGTTTCTGATAATTAGTTACTAGAATTTATACTAATATGTTCAGACAACAGGGGGATTTTCAATAGACTGATTATTCTAACAAACCACAGCTAATGGGTGGGGTTTGAATCCTGATGATGAATCTCAGCTCACTGCCATTGCCACTGGGTTTAATTATTATTATACGTAATAAAATGACACTAAACCGACAAGAGTCATACAGCGCCAAGGGTTCAAACCCCCCACCTGATCCGTGTTTTTTACAATCATGTTATAATGATTAATTAAGACCCATAAACTAGGGAACCCAGTCCATCCTATTATAAGTTCAGTAGGCTCGGCTGCATACAACCTTTCAAATGGCTAGTCAAACTTCTACTTTCATTGTAATTGGAAAAGATTTGGACACTGTCAATTTCAGAAGCTGTTCCTGGAATTGTTTGGGACGTTGCATCCTGGGAGCTGTATGCAACCACGATGACCAGGTTTTGATTCTCGATCTTTATTGCTGCTTCTTTAACTACATCATTAAAGGCATTTAGTAGTTCTGAACATATAAGTTACTCTGTAATAAAATTTACGCATACTTTTCCCATAAATTTCAATTGCAGTAAAAATTCTGTTGGTTTGATGTCTAGTATTTTAGCTAAAAAATGAGTTTGTGGCTTTCAAACAAAATATAAGCATTTTTTAACATTTATGTAGTGTTGAGTGTTTTACTGGTTTTCCACAGGAAAGCAAGATATTGTAGACACTCAGAGTATGGGCACCGTGAAAAGAAAAGATATTTAAATCCATAAGCCAACAATCTGAAAATGGAGTCAAGGTTCGACGTCACTGCAGGACTCAAGTAAGTTGGAGTGACCTGCCATATACAGGGTGACCCAAATGTGTGGACACACTTCTGGGCTTTTAAAATCCTTCTGGGGGTTCTCAAGGAATACCCAGGTCTAAGGATGTTGTGTCCAGACCTTGGGAAGATTCAGGAATAGTTGAAGGGAAGGGGGAGTGTTAAGGAGGTTTTGAGTTGCTCTGAGAACTTGAGCATCTGAAGCTTCTGTGAAGTATGTTTGATTGGAGTGGTGCTGTTGGAGCAAGGTAATGTTTATGAAGGAATTCAGGGGAAACCAGTTGCTGGACTTCAATCCTGGAGGTGGGAGGAAGTACAGTGCCTGCCTCTGAAGGAAGGGATGTTGCAGTTCAGAGGTGATTTGAACTGTGGTGTCTGTACATTCTGGTAGGATAGCTACTGAATGAATGATGGTAACGTATTGTATAACTATCTGCTTTGAGTGCCAGAAAAAGGTAACTGTTATAGAATCCTCTTATATTGACAGGTTCAACCAAATAGACCAAGCAACAGCAGCCAAATGTGCCCTGGAACAGAAGCAGCGCGATGAAGCTAAACTAAGTAAAGACAATGTTATTGAATGGAAACGCTAAGCTATTTCACTTGGTAGGAGATAACTGGATCTACAAGAAGCCTCTGCTTAGAGACTGACTGAAAAGACTGACAATGGCTGGGTTTTGAGTGTATTTTTTTTACTGAATGATCCAAGTAGAACAAAAATGACTGCAGTGCCATTAGATTGAGTCATGTGGAAGTCTTTGTCAGGTGTAGATTTTATTACTTATGTTTGGCCACAATACAAATTATAATATTAGTTCACCACATCAGCAATTTGATGGCTGAATCTACCTTATCATTCTTTTATGATGTATGTATAGTCCTGCAAAGTCTATATGAAACTTACTGTTATCTATGCAATAAAATGTATATATGGAAATAATTGGAAGCTGCAAAAGGACAGTACAGTGATATATGCTGAAAAGTTGGCTACCTATTTGGGCTCTTAATACCCATAGATTAAAAAGAAAATTAAATAATTCTTGAGTACAAGGTTAAGGAAAGCATGTTTATATATTCTGAAAACAAGTTTATTTATACGTGTAAATAATGTTGATTTATGCACAAATTTAATGTACAGAATAGAGACAATATTTAAATATTATGAGGTAATTGCTTTCACACTTGCAATAATAAATGATGTATGTTATAACCTATTTTTACCCATGTGTAGTGCTGCACAAGTAGATCCCTTTTCGTTCTCTCCCATCTTAATTTATTTATCACACATTATGTTACTTTCCAGTGGTTATAGAATGCACTATCCTCTGCGTGCCATTCCAGCCATCTCCCATTCTGTGACACAGACTGTTATCTTCTCCGCATCTTCATGATAGAACTAAAACTCTGCCAAGAAGAAAATATGTAGGCACAATACCGTTACTGGAACAATATCAAATAGCCCGGAGATAGGAGAAAGCTCATGACGACATTTCAGTCCGACTTGGAACATTTACAAGTCCACTGACTTGTAAATGCTCCATGTTGGACGAAACATCATCATAGGTTTCACTCTCCGGTGTGGGTTATTTGTGTAGCTTTGTGCTGAGTGCCGTCTCAACGTATAAACTTGGCTAAACAAGTAAAAAATAAAAAAAAATACATGAAGAAAGTTTCAGTTTTAAAGTATATTATAATTTTTTGCATATAAATATTATATTGAATTCCAGCATTTCTTCTTTTAGCTAAAGTTGGTGAGCTCCTTCTTACCCTTTCAGTGCCTAATTCAAAGTTGCTTGTTGTGTTTTTCCAGTTACTAGTTCAAAAAATACTTTCTAATGTGGGTTTTTTTTTTATATATTTTTAAATGGTAGTTTATATCTTTATGTTTCCATGCGGAAATTTTCAAGTGTTTGTTTCATTGATTATATCTTGTACACCTTTGTTTCCTATTTATTTATCTTAATTTACAAGCACTGTAATGCAGTACAGTCACTTAATTTACAAGCACCATCAAGCAGTACAGTCATAATTTACAAACCTGTAGTGTAGTACAGTCACTTAATTTACAAGACACTGTTATGCCCAGTACAGTCACTTAATTTACAAGCACCATAATACAGTACAGTCACTTAATTTACAGCACTGTGATACAGTCAGCAATTTACATGCACCAGTGCAGTATAGTCACTTAATTTACAAGCACTGTAGTGCAGTACAGTCACTTAATTTACAAGCACCATAATACAGTATTTACTTAATTTACAAATACAGTATTTGCTTAATTTTACAAACTGCACAGTGTAGTACAGTCACTTAATTTACAGCACTGTTATGCAGTACAGTCCTTAATACAAGCACCATAATACAGTACAGTCATAATTTACTGCACTGTAGTGCAGTACAGTCACTTAATTTACAAGCACCATAATACAGTACAGTCATAATTTACAAGCACTGTAGTGCAGTACAGTCCACTTAATTTACAGCGCCATAATACAGTACAGTCACTTAATTTACAAGCACCATAATACAGTACAGTCACTTAATTTACCAAGCACCATAATACAGTACAGTCACTTAATTTACAAGCACCATAATACAGTACAGTCACTTCCCAATTTACAAGCACCATAATACAGTACAGTCACATAGTTTATTTAGTTCTAAAATACATTGTAAAAATTCAGCATTTACTTCTCAATGTGTGAAAGCTATCTTGGAATTTGGCAATATTAACAAAGATTCTCTCCCATTTGCAGAATCTTGTGAATTTTTTTGTTGCCGTCAGTTTTACAGGCTAAGATCTGTTGTCCTACCTCAGCTCATTTCAAAGTCTAGCCCTATTTAGGTATACTACCACCCCAGGATTACCATAACAGTCGACTAACATTCAATTTCTTCCTGCTAGGCTTTCTTTTTTGTTTCAATCGTATCTCTCCTTCAAGGGGATGCCTTGATGCTAGTGATGGACCCTTTATCCAAGGAATTGGAGCTGCCTCCTTCCTCAAGTCAAACCAAATTAATTCCCATTCCACAGTTGATGTATAAACCCTACAGGATTAGCACTACTGAATATAATAATACAGTTAGCCAAGATTTTTCTTTTATTGATATTTTTAAGATTTTTAACACACTGGTCGTCTCCCACCAAGGCAAAAAAAAAAAAAAAAGAGCGATTTACACCATCCTCACTCCATCACTGTCTTGCCAAATGTCATGATACTTCACTTCAGATGCCCTTCCAAACTGCAATATCCCCCACCCCTTCTTCAGGTGCAGGCACTGTATACTTCACCCTTCCAGGACTCGAGTCTGACTATGGTTTCCCTAAATCCTTCATAAATGTTTAAAGTTTATCACTTTTACATTAACCCCTGTGGTTTTAGCGCTTCTATTTGATTATAATAATAATAATCACTTTTACAATTAAATGCAGCATCTAATCATCACTGTGTACCTGTGCAAGATATTAGAAATCTTTCTGCAAAAATTCATATGCATAAAGTTTTTCATCTGCAAACATGTAAAATCTATTTTTATAAGTTTTGTATAGATAAATAGCTTTTGGAGACTAGTACTGAAGCTTGTGCAGCTTCACTACAGTAATACCGTGATAGTTTTCTCCTCATTTTCTCAATTTTTAAACCGATTCTAATAATTAACCTTTCATATCTTATTTCTGGTATTTTCAAATTAGATTTACGAAGGGCTGTACTGTACTACCAAAGAGTTTGCTGATTTGCCACCAGTTTCACTTAACAGATTCTTATTTTCCAAATGTTTTGCCATCTTTCTCTAATTAGTTGTATTTTAGCTGGTATTCACATCAGTAATACATACATCTTTCTAATTTAAAAAGATTTCTCTAAGTCTATCAGCCAGACACTTTACCTTCTCCAAGGAAGGCCTTAAATACAACGTAAAGTGGGTTGCTAAGTTGTTAGCCATATATCGGACTCCCAGGTAGTCCCATCTGCTCTAATCTGCTTGTAACTACTAGACTTTGGTTTTGGTTTTACTTCCATGTTATTTCATGCCCAAGCTAGGTGAGTTACCCAGCATGACCTAGGTCATCCAAGGTGACTTAGGATGACCCAGTCCAGGGTGAGCTTACAGTGACAGCCAGTGACCAAGATAATCCAAGGCGACCTCAAAATGAACCATAATGGCTTAGGGTGACCTGATCGATTAAACAATGCATTTTCTTCTTTTCATTATGCAGAGGAGTCATGTAAAATAACTAATGGCCTTATTTTTTCCTCTCCATTTTGTGGAGTTAGTTGTGAATAGAAGTTTAGGAATTAACACTTGTTCCAAGCACATTAGTTGCCTTCTACAGCACACACACCCTTCAGAAGGTAGGCATTGAAATACGAAGGGTTCTTGATCTATGAGACGGAGCTTCCCTCCATCATAGATCAAATCTAATTCAAATCTAATATCTCATTCCATATGCACTGTATGACCTATATGGGTTAATTTTCCCCATGATGTAAGAAGAAAAATAAGCACAGGTTATAAAAGAAGGACTTGAACCTGCTTCTCCATGGGGACTGTTCATTAATCAGTAATAATTTCACTACTTTCTAGTTACTAAAACATTTTTCAATTTTTTGGCTGTTTTGAAATATAATTCTGTCTTATACTTTTTATTAGTTAAAAGCTTAGCAAGTGATACATAAAATATGCATCCAAATCAAAGAATTATGAGCTACATGTTGCATTATCCATGTAATGGATGTAAACATTGTGGTGTATGCGTGAGTCTTAGTGATGTGCGGTGAACAGAATCTGTGCTCTAGTACACTAATGATTATTACTATATGTATGTTACCTTTTATTTCTGAATATTATACAAACTATTTTATAAATTTAATACTATTATATACAATATGAATAAAAAATCAAAAGAAATAGATGTTGAATTACCCATATACTGGTTATAGTCCTGTGGTTGGTTGTGTTGCGAAAGTCTACTCAGCAAATCACTTAAACGCCTTTCAGATTATAGCAGTTTGTGTTGCCAAAAGTCTACTCAACAAATCACTTAAAGCGCCTTTCCAGACTGTCTTGGAAGATACGTCGACAAGGTGAATAAATAAACTAACATTAACAATTCAGACCAATGTACAGTCTACCAACATTATCAGTAGTAGTGACATGGTCAGTCAGTCACCCTTGATGGTAGGTGTCAGTCCCTCGTGTGAATAGTCTGAATGCCTTCCATTCCCCAGGTGCTGTATGACCCGTAAGGGTTTTTGCACTCCTGTAAATGTAATAATTCAAGTGGAGGGGGCTGATGCTGGTGAAAGACTCTTGATCCATTGAATTAAAGCTACCCTCCCTTGAACCATCCTGACTGTTTCTTTCCTCAGAAGAACTCACCCATAAATACAATACAAAAAACTAGTATGTAATTAAGAAAAGCAAAACAAATGTTAAGATTTTTTTGAAGGTGGGCTTATCAGTTTCCAATGGAAATAAGTCACCTTTACTCTTTTGGGTAATAGGTAATTTACCCACGTGTTCCTATTAATGCATTTACATGGCAAAGTGGGTTTAAGGAATACAATACTGCGACTGACTGGGGATAAAAGGTGTTGAGAAATTTATCTAGTGTCCGGGAGGCTGGAGTGAAGTCAGGTTTGATTTCCCCATCAGTCTCAGTATTGTATGTGTTGCTATGTATGATAATTGTACTTATGTGTCCTGTGGGTTTAGCACTTAGTTTTAATTATAATAATGTATTTATGTGTACCTGTACCTAAATAAACTTAATTATAATAAATGAGGCAGTGCATGAAACTCGGCTGGAAAATAAACGCCATTTCATGTGATAGCACGCCTATTTTAATGCTGGTGAGGGGTTCTTGATCTAAGGGTGGATCTGTTCTCCAGTTCCCTGAATTGAGACCGAGTTATCATCCCTCCCCACCACACAGGCGCTGTATAATCCTTCGAGTTTAGCTCTCCCATGATAATAATTTGTTATATTAACAAAAGTTATGTAAATTTAAGCCAACAAAGCCTTGGTCCCTCCAGAGAAAGTTCTTGATGTAATATAAATGGTTACGAAGACTGACACGTTGAAGAATGAGACGTTTATTACCAGCATTCAAGAATCTTTGTGGAAATGTTTCACCAGCCAGGGCTTCTTCAGTCAATATGTACAGAAGAGAAGAATGGTGGAAGATAAGTTAAAATAAATCAGTCCCCCAGCCTGGAGTCAATGTATTCATTCCATCAATCTTGGTGAGAGGCTCTTATTTCCAAGGACTTGGACCTGCCCTTCCTTTCCTTGGATCAAATATGAATGCCAGATGCACTGTATGACCCCTGTTGGCATGTCTCACACCCCCATGAATGCAATGCAGGGAGGTACGACCACACTATCTTAGTGTACAGAAAAACCTTTTAAATGTTTTGCACTCTGGCAGGATTATTGACCCTTGCTTCCTCCCACAAGCGCTGTATGACCCTTGTAGGTTTAGCACTTCTTTTATTATAATTCTTTCCTCACAACCATGTTTGTGTGACCCATAGGGTTTAGCAGTACTTATGAAAAACAAAACCATGAAATCTTTCTTTCAACAAATGGCCACTTCCACCAAGGCGGGGTGGCCCAAAGAAGAAAAACAAAAGTTTCTTTTTAACTTTAGTAATGTATACAGGAGGGGTTACTTAGCCCTTGCTCTTGGCATTTTAGTCGACTCTTACGACACGCATGGCTTATGGAGGGAAGAATTCTGTTCCCTTCCCCATGGAGATAGAGGAAATAAGAACAAGAACTAGTAAGAAAATTAGAAGAAAGCCCAGAGGGGTGTGTATATATATGCTTGTACATGAATGTGTAGTGTGACCTAAGTGTAGTAAGTAACAAGACATACCTGAAATCTTGCATGTTTATGAGACAGAAAAAAAGACACCAGCAATCCTACCATGCTTAAAACTAATTACAGGCTTTTCGTTTTACACTCAACCATGATGTCCTGCATAAACATTGTTGACCATAATACATGACTATATATACAGTGCTGCTTATGACCCTTGTGGGTTTAGTGCTTATTAATGATTATAATAATGAATAATAATCCTATATCAGTTGTGTGATGCATCTTGAAAGTAAGATTTTTTTATTTTGAAGAGGACAGCCAACGTTAGTCTATTACAGTATACACAGTCTATTACAGTATACTCAGTCTATTACAGTATACTCAGTCTATTACAGTATACACTGTCTGTTACAGTATACTCAGTCTATTACAGTATACACAGTATATTACAGTATACTCAGTCTATTACAGTATACACAGTCTATTACAGTATACACAGTCTATTACAGTATACTCAGTCTATTACAGTATATACAGTCTATTACAGTACACACAGTCTATTACAGTACACACAGTCTATTACAGTACACACAGTCTATTACAGTACACACAGTCCATTACATTTTACAGTCTATTACAGTACACAGTCTATTACAGTACACACACAGTCTATTACAGTATACTCAGTCTATTACAGTATACAGTCTATTACAATACACAGTCTGTCTGTGCAGTCTATTACAGAATGCCACACAGTCTATTTACAGTATACACAGTCTATTACAGTATACACAGTCTATTACAGTATACTCAGTCTATTTTTAGTATACACAGTCTATTACAGTATACACAGTCTATTTTAATTATACTCAGTGTACAGTATACACAGTCTATTACAGTACACAGTCTATTACAGTACACACAGTCTATTACAGTACACACAGTCTATTACAGTATACTCAGTCTATTACAGTATACTCAGTCTGTCAGTATACAGTCTATTACAGTATACAGTCTATTACAGTATACACAGTCTGTTACAGTATACACAGTCTATTACAGTATACACAGTCTGTTACAGTATAAACAGTCTATTACAGTATACACAGTCTATTACAGTATACACAGTCTATTACAGTATACACAGTCTATTACAGTATACACAGTCTATTACAGTATACAGATACAATACAGTATACTCAGTCTATTACAGTATACACAGTCTATTACAGTATACACAGTCTATTACAGTATACACAGTCTATTACAGTATACACAGTCTACAGTATACACAGTCTATTACAGTATACACAGTCTATTAGTATACTCAGTCTATTACAGTATACACAGTCTATTACAGTATACAGTCTGTGCAGTATACACAGTCTATTACAGTATACACAGTCTATTACAGTATACTCAGTCTATTACCGTATACACAGTCTATTACAGTACACACAGTCTATTACAGTACACACAGATTATTACAGTATACTCGATTATTACAGTATACACAGTCTATTACATTATACACAGTCTATTACAGTATACTCAGTCTATTACAGTATACACAGAATTACAGTATACACAGTCTATTACAGTATACACAGTCTATTACAGTATACACGGTCTATTACAGTATACACAGTCTATTACGGTATGCACGATCTATTACACCAGTATACACAGTCTATTACAGTATACACAGTCTATTACAGTATACACAGTCTATTACAGTATACACAGTCTATTACAGTATACTCAGTCTATTACAGTATACACAGTCTATTACAGTATACACAGTCTATTACAGTATACACAGTCTATTACAGTACTCAGTCTATTACAGTATACTCAGTCTATTACAGTATACACAGTCTATTACAGTATACACAGTCTGTTGCATTGTACTCAGTCTATTACAGTATACACAGTCTATTACAGTATACACAGTCTATTACAGTATACACAGTCTATTACAGTATACACAGTCTATTACAGTATACACAGTCTATTACAGTATACTCAGTCTATTACAGTATACACAGTATTACAGTATACACAGTCTATTACAGTATACACAGTCTATTACAGTATACACAGTCTATTACAGTATACACAGTATTACAGTATACACAGTCTATTACAGTATATACAGTCTATTACAGTATACACAGTATTACAGTATACACAGTCAATTACAGTATACACAGTATTACAGTATACACAGTCTATTACAGTATACACAGTCTATTACAGTATACTCAGTCTATTACAGTATACTCAGTCAATTACAGTATACACAGTCTATTACAGTATACAGTCTATTACAGTATACTCAGTCTATTACAGTATACTCAGTCTATTACAGTATACACAGTATTACAGTATAGACAGTCCTATTACATTATACTCCAGTCTATTGCAGTATGAACAGTCTCAATACAGTATACTCAGTCTATTACAGTATACACAGTCTATTACAGTATACACAGTCTATTACAGTATACTCAGTCGAATTTACAGTATACACAGTCTATTACAGTATACACAGTATTACAGTATACACAGGTCTATTACAGTATACACAGTATTACAGTATACACAGTCTATTACAGTATACACAGTCTATTACAGTATACACAGTCTATTACAGTATACACAGTCTGTTACAGTATACACAGTCTATTACAGTATACACAGTCTATTACAGTATACAGTCTATTACAGTATAGACAGTCTATTACAGTATACTCAGTCAATTACAGTATACACAGTCTATTACAGTATACACAGTATTACAGTATACACCGTCTATTACAGTATACACAGTATTACAGTATACACAGTATGTTACAGTATACACAGTATTACAGTATACACAGTCTATTACAGTATACACAGTCTATTACAGTATACACAGTCTATTACAGTATACACAGTCTATTTTATTATACACTGTCTATTACAGTATACACAGTCTATTACAGTATACTCAGTCTATTACAGTATACACAGTCTATTACAGTATACACAGTCTATTACAGTATACTCAGTCTATTACAGTTTATTACGGTATACACACAACAGTTTAGATTTAGATTATTTCTAGTCATTAAATAAAATATACAGGTGGCATATACAGTACATGAAGGTGTGGGAGATACATGTCTAGTACATACTGTTACGTGTTTGTCACTGATTATAATGCGAAAATCTCATCCAGCTCCTCAGAGCTAGGGCGCGTGCCAAAATACAGCAGGCATTACCCCTCTGAACAGCAGCACTGAGTCAGCTGGAACAGAAAACTAGCTGCCCTGGGATCCTAGTTACCTAGTGGGTCTTTTGCCCAGCTCCTTAAGGGAACGTAGATACACTCCCATAGTTAAAGTCTCGAACCTATGGGAACAAATATACAATAATAAAAACCTTGATGTATACACCATTTCTTGTGTATTTTTTAATACAGTTCTTAATCCTGTATTGCACTGTATATTATAGAAAAATATTTCAATTTGAATTAGTAATATTTTCTTTCTGATCTATGAAGCTTGGTCAAGGATCAGGCCTGGGGGCACTGACCCCAAGACATTAATTGAGTAATGACACCGGGCCTGGGGACACTGACCCCAGAACATTAATTATTGACACGCCAGACCTGGTGGGCACTGACCCCAGAACATTAATTATTAATGACACACCAGGCCTGGGGTACACTGACCCAGAACGTGTTATTAATGACATACCAGGCCTGGGGGCACTGACCCCCAGAACGTGAGTATTGACACACCAGACCTGGGGGCACTGACCCCCAGAACATTAGTATTAATGACATACCAGGCCTGGGGACACTGACCCCCCAGAACATTATTATTAATGACATACCAGGCCTGGGGACATGACCCCCAAACGTGGTATTGACACACCAGGCCACCAAGGACACTGACCCCCAGAATATTAATTAATGGCAGAAGCATACCAGGCCTGGGGACACTGACCCCAGAACATTAATTATTGACACACCAGACCTGGGGGCACTGACCCCCAGGGCAGTAATCACACCAGACCTGGGGGCACTGACCCCCAGAACCGAAAAGCCCCGCCCAGTCCAGGGAAGCAGAGGTGCCCTCTTCTTCCTTGGATCATGGACCCCTTAATATCAAGGCAGGATGTTTCTTTTTTCTTCATACTGGTGAGGGCTCTTGATCCAGGGAATTAAATGTGCTCAAATTCCCTGGAGGCCTTTAACCTCTCACCCCCCACAGGCGCTGCATAATCCCTACGGGTTTAGCTCTCCCATATCAATAATAATTAACAATAGATAGTTTTTTGACAACGATAAAATTAAAAAGTTACATAGCATCAGGAAACTCAAAGTAACCTAATGTAACCTCCGCCAGTGGTAGATGTGACTGAACTTCTTCCTTTATGAGTAATTATGATAGCGATGGTAATAACAATTTAATAATTTAGATGATAATACTAACAATAACATTAATAATTAATAATAATAACAGCTATAATAATAATTATAATGATTAACAATAATAATAAGGACTCCAATGGAAATAAGTCACTCTGACTTTTGGGTTACCCTGGAGGGGGTTCTCTACACATACTTTTCCAGCTGTATAACCCCTGTGGTTTAGCGCTATTTGATTATAATAATAATCACACATATGCTGCTATGTATGATAATCTATGTACTCACCTAGTTGTGGTTGCAGGGGTCGATTCATAGCTCCTGGCCCCCGCCTCTTCACTGACCGCTACTGGGTCACTCTCCTGCTCCATAGGCTTTATCATACCTCTCCTTAAAGCTATGTATGGAACCTGCCTCCACTACATCCCTTCCCAGAAGCTATTCCACTTCCTGACCACTCTGTGACTGAAGAAATACTTCTCATCCCTGTGATTCATCTGAGTCTTCAACTTCCAACTGTGTCCCCTTGTTGCTGTGTCCCATCTCTGGAACATTCTGTCTCTGTCCACCTTGTCGATTCCTCTCAGTATCTTATATGTTGTTATCATGTCTCCCTATCTCTCCTGTCCTCCAGTGTCGTCATGTCGATTTCCCTTAACCTATCCTTCCCTTAACCTAAAGTCATACCTCACCAACAGAAGCCAATACGTGTACACAAATGGAGCGAACTCTTCACACAACAAATTACAGTCGGAGTCCCTCAAAAGGAAGTGTCCTGGGCCTCCTATTCCTCATTTACATAAATGACCTACCGAATGCATCACAACTACTCAAACCCATTTATTTGCAGATGACACAACATATGTCTTCCTCTCACCCAAATCCAGTTATACTGGCCAACACTGTGTGCCGAATTACAGAAAATATCAACATGGATGACGACTAACAAGCTTACTCTCAATACTGACAAGACCTACTTCATACAGTTTGGAAGCAAAGCCACAAATGTTCCACTTAACATAACACTCAATGATTTCACCCATCACAAGACTCACAGAGGAAAATTCCTAGAAATCCACCTTGACAGTAGCCTTAAATTCCAAACATATACAACAAATTTCCAAGAAAATCTCGAAGACAGTAGGCATATTATCAAAGATACGCTATTATGTACCTCAATCAGCTCTCCTTGCACTATATCATTCCTTATCTACCCGTATCTCACCTATGGAATCTGTGCATGAGGATCAACAACATTAAATCACCTTAGACCACTCATAACACAACAAAAGGCCGCAGTCAGAATGATAACAAATTCCCACTCTAGACAGCATACTCCACCAATATTCAAAAGTCTCAAACTACTCACCGTAAAGAACATTCATACTTACTCTTGTGCCTACTACATATATAAACTTTACACTCTAATATAAACCCTCTGCTCAAAATTCTCCTCACCAGCACATGCGGACCCATGACCACAACACAAGACACAGATCACTTTTTGATATACCCCGTGTTCATATCAACCTATGTAAAAATTCTATGCACAAAAAGGGGCCCAGAATCTGGAATTCATTACCAGTAATATTAAGATAATCTTGTCTGAAAATCAATTTAGCAACTCAAAAAACCTACTCCCCAAAACAAAATATCATACTATATTTACTTTAAAAAAATATCAATATTATTTTCCAAACGATAATCTCAATTTTTAATAATATGTTACTGTTTTTCCCCCCCTACTCAATCAAAACTAAATACTCATATTACAAGTTAATGTCAAAAATGCTCAATGTTATTTTCCTTAAGATAATCTCAATTCCATATTACCATTACTGTAACAATCTAATATCATCATATAACAATTTAAACAGTAAAATTTCATCATATTGTAATTTTGAAAACAATTTTTAACTAGAATAAACTCAATAAATTTCTCTAATATTAAGTACATAGTCTTTAAGTTACTAGAATAAGCTCCCCCTAATGCCATGGCATGTCAGTGGCTCTCCTTGCACTCAATTTACATTGTAACTAACAATACCTATGTAATCTGCAATCTGCAATAAAATAAAATTTACTTTACTACTTTACTACTTTACTAGTCTTGTTGCAAACCTTTGCACTTTCTCTAGTTTCTTCACGTGCTTGGCTAGGTGTGGGTATACCTGAATAAACTTACTTACTAATAGCAATAATAATAATAACAGCTATAATAATAATTATAATGATTAACGAATAATAGCAGCTACAATAATAATTATAATGATTAACAGTAATAATACTTAGCTACAATAATAATTATAATGATTAACAATAATAGCAGTTATAATAATAATTATAATGATTAACAATAAAAAAAGTTATAATGATTAACAATAATAATAAGTTATAATAATAATTAAACTGATTAACAATAATTAATAATAATTACAATAATATAATAATTATAATACTATAATAATTTTAATACTATAATTATTATAATACTATAATAATTATAATAATACTATAATAACAATTATAATAATATGATAATATGATAATAATAATAATAACAATATTAATACAAAATTTTCCCTAACAATACCCAGTTAACATCCCATGATAAAATCCCTACTAAAAACTAAAAATCACAAACCAGACCCCAGCCCCCACAATCAATAAAAAAAATCCCCACTACACAAATCCCGAGTAAACCCGCTTAAAATCCCAAATAAAGGCGACAAAATGAATAAATAATAAAGAACCAAGACAGAAGGAGGAAAAGGGTTTTCTCCCGTCGTCCTCCTCGTGGGGTGAGGTCGCGCTCTTCCTCTCCGTATTTTACCTTATTTTTCCCATTTTTCCCTTTGGGGATTTGTGGGTTTTGGGGTGTTACACAGGTGTTGGAGCATGGTTGTGATGTGTTGTTGGGGTTGTATTATGTGTATTTAGCGTTTTAATGTATTTAAGTGTATAGAGGTAGCATAAAGGGTTTTCGTGGGGTGAGGTTATGTTCCTAGCCTCCATATTTTATATTTTGCTAATTTTCCTTGGTTGTGTTGTGTTGTTGGGGGGTTTTATTATGTGTATTTAGCGGTTTTAATAATGTATTGGGTATTAGTATAAGGTTCTTGTGGGGATGTTACGCTCCTATGCTCCATATTTTATATTTTACAAATTTTCCTTGCGTATTTGTGGGTTTTTTTGTGTTGAAGGCATTGTTGTTGGGGTTATATTGGGGGCATTGTTGTTGGGGTTGTATTGGGGGATTGTTGTTGGGGAAAATTGGGGCATTGTTGTTGGGGTTATATTGGGGGCATGGTTGTTGGGGTTATATTGGGGCATGGTTGTCGGGGTTATATTGGGGGCATGGTTGTCGGGGTTATATTGGGGCATGGTTGTCGGGGTTATATTGGGGGGATGGTTGTCGGGGTTATATTGGGGGGAAAGGTTTTTCGGGGTTATATTGGGGGCATGGTTGTCGGGGTTATATTGGGGGGGATGGTTGTCGGGGTTATATTGGGGCATGGTTTCGGGGTTATATTGGGGGCATGGTTGTCGGGGTTATATTGGGGGCATGGTTGTCGGGGTTATATTGGGGGCATGGTTGTCGGGGTTATATTGGGGCATGGTTGTCGGGGTTATATTGGGGCATGGTTGTCGGGGTTATATTGGGGCATGGTTGTCGGGGTTATATTGGGGGCATGGTTGTGAGGGGTTATATTGGGGGCATGGTTGTCGGGTTATATTGGGGGCATGGTTGTCGGGGTTATATTGGGGGCATGGTTGTGGTTATATTGGGGGGATGGTTGTCGGGGTTATATTGGGGGCATGGTTGTCGGGGTTATATTGGGGGCATGGTTTCGGGGTTATATTGGGGGCATGGTTGTGGGGTTTATTGGGGGCATGGTTGTCGGGGTTATATTGGGGGCATGGTTGTCGGGGTTATATTGGGGGCAGGGTTTGGGCCGGGGTTATATTGGGCATGGTTGTCGGGGTTATATGGGGGCATGGTTGTCGGGGTTATTTTGGGGGGCATGGTTGTCGGGGTTATTTTGGGGGGCATGGTTGTGGGGTTATATTGGGGGCATATGGGGGAGTTTTAAAGGTGTATTGTGGTGAGTTCGCTCCAACCCTCCCCTTTTTCCATTATTTTTACCTTTTTTTCCTGGGTATTTGTTTCAAGTGTTGTGTTGGGGCATGGCTGTGTTAGAGTTGTCTGGGTTATATTGGGTATATATAAAAGGGGGGGAGGGAAGGTCGGGGGGTGAGGTTACGGTCCCCCAGTCTCCATATTTAAGTTATTTTTGACCATTTTGTTGGGTATTTGTTTTTTTTTTGGGGCATTAAAACAGGTGTTGGGGCATGGTTGTGTTGCGGGGGTTTTGTATTGGGTTTGAGGGGGAAAAAATGAAGGTTCTTGTGGTGTGAGGATACCCCCCCCCCCGTCTCCTATTTCTATTATTTTGGCTTATTTTCTTTGGGTATTTGTTTGAGGTGTTGCAGGGGTTTGGGGCATTTTTTGTGTTGCGGGGAAATGGTGATAAATATGATGGTGGTCAATGTAATCTTGGTATTTTAAAAATTTAAAATTAAATGTCAAATGGTATGGAATACCGCCCGTTAGAAGACCACGGCAACAGTTAGGCATTTTTTTTAAAACTTTTGCCTAGACAGTGGCGTCAGTCAAGTACAGAAAGTAGTATAGATGTGAAACGATGTGGGGTCCATCACCCTTAGCAACAATTTTGCAAGGAAGATTTAAGTGTTAGAATGGACTCCAGCCCCCTCAGTATTCAGTCATAGACTACCTGTAAAATACTCTTCTAAGGGTGTATTTTGTGTAGTTTTAATTTAAATGCCAAACCTTAACATATCCAAAATTTTTTTTTTAAATGTGGGTGCCAGGGGCCCAAAGGCACATTTTAATACAAATTTCCTTTCATCAAAGTTTGTTTCTAATGCCTCCAAAATAACAATTTGCTTAAGTTAGTAATCATACAGACTACACTTTTGTTGGAATTTAGATAGTATGCTTATACAGCATTGAAAAATTATAATATAGTTCTGACTAGTAGCTGAACCTGGTAGGCCCAGTATTTTTTTTTATCAATTTATTAGATTATCTTCAGTTCTTCACTTGACAGAGTAAGGTAATCTAGTCAGTGGTACCTTGAGTTTTACAGCCCCCAAACGAACAATTATGTAAGTGCTTTTGTAAGTGTTTTTTTGGGGGTCTGAAACAGACTAATCTAATTTACATTTTTCCCTTATGGGAACAAATTCTTTGACGACACTCGAAAAGCATTCTGGAACAATAAAGTACGAAACTCTGGGGACCACTGTATTATTTAAAAATTTTCCCAAAATGTGATGAAATTAAAATGCACTTGATATAAGAGGCTTCTTAAGTATTTAGTTCAGCATTGCATCTACTGTGCCTTCCTCAGTTTCTTCCTTGCATCTGTATATACAGTATAGTCATTTCTGACTGAATCTAGTAGGTCCCTTTGTTTTCATTGGTTAGGTTATTTCTTGGATCTCAGCACCACATTCCTTGGTAATTTTAATGGGGTAGCGGCTCGATGTTTTTTTTATGCAGGACTTGTCAGTCTTAATGTTTATTAACCCTTTCAGGGTCTAAGGCCATTTTTGGAAGGGATGCACCAGTGTCCAATTCTCAAAAAAAAAAAAATTCTTATTTTTCTTATGAAATCGTAGAAAATCTTTCTGAAGGTAATAAAATAAAAGTACGAAATTTGATTGAAATTGACAAAATTTTGCTCATGAATTTTGCTGTCTGGGCGCTGTTACGCATCGGTAATTTTGCCGACTTTGACTCCCATTTAGGCCAATTACATTATTCCAGTCGACCAAATTCTTAGCTATTTCACTAGTATTACCTCCCTATTCTATCGATTGAGCAAGAAATCGCCCAGTCAACTATTTCAACTACAAAATAGTGATTGGAAATTGGTAATTTAGCCAATTTAACTCAAAGTTCAAAATATTCCAATTTCAAAATGAGGTGCAGAATAAACAATGCAGGCATTCCTGGCACTAAACTAACATTTCCTCTGTTCATTAGTTCGTTTTCAGTATTTACAAATTAATTTTATTATTTTTTATTCACTGAATTTTTTCAAACCAAAAATGGAAGATTTACTGTTATGCAATATTGTAATAATTTTACAAATATCACCACATTTGTGAGACGTATATTAGACCCACCAGCTGGCGCGTATTAGACGTGTAGAGGTCATTTGTTTACTCTTGAAAATCAGCAAAATTTAACATTTCCGCTACTTTGAGCTCAGTTTCAAGCCATTTCCATTACTAAAACCAATCAAAATCATCATCTATATCTGTCATATATCTTCCATACTATCAAATGGACAAGAAATCACAAATACAACTATAAAAGGTATACGAAAAACACTGCAAAGTAGCTGTTTTAATCGAAAATTGCTGTTTCAGTTTTTCTCATGCTGTGTGCTGCAGAGTTTTGTGGTGCACACTTACCACATAGATGTATTCTCTCATATCTAGGCCCAAATTTACCGTTCAAAGCTTATCTGAGTGAGCTGAGCTCATGACGTAGATCTACAGTTTGGACCCTGAACTCAAAGCTGTGGGAACTACGGCACAGACCCTGAGGGTTAATAGCTGTGGTTGGCATAAGAAACAAGTTTGGCTCCATGGAGGGGGTGAAATTGAATCTTTGGATCAAGAGTCCCTTATATTTATCAAGGCACCTTTTTGAGGGTGTTTCTTAACCAGTTTTCCTTTGTGCATAAGCGTTTGGAATAAAGCGGAGCAAGTCCTTATTCATATCAAGGAGCACAAATAATAGGAGTCTTCAGGTTGTTCTTCAACTATATATCCTTGGATTTAGGCCTCATTTCTGGAAAATGTACAAAAGGAGGATGACAAAGTTGATCCCATGTATCAGAAATCTTCCCTGTGAGAGGATGCTGGTGGCTGAATCTGCTCACTCTAGAAGGTGTAGAATTAGGGAAGATATGATTGAGTGTATACATAAGAAGAAATATGAATAAAGGGATGTAAATAACATGCTAAAAATATCTAGCCTAGACAGGACTCGCAGCAATGGTTTAAGTTGGAAAAATCAGATTCAGGAAGGATATAGAAAAGCACTTGTTTAAGTAATAGTTGTGGATGAGTGGAACAAGTGAATGTGACCCTGATCAGACTAAGGTTGGAGTCGGTAGGAGACTTGGACTTGCCTCGCATGGGCTAGTAGGCCCTGCTGCAGTGTTCCTTTTTCTTATGTTCTTATGTTTTTATGCAGGA
>WNWK01023161.1:0-31455 GCA_009830355.1 Cherax destructor
TTATAGATTTTACCTGCGCGCACTCAGAATCTGCAGCAGTGAGTTCCTTGAGGAAGAATGCTCCCTTATTGAGCAAGTTTTTTCTAAACTTCACTATCCTCGTCACTTTATTAGAGACTGCAGATGACGGGCATTAAACATCTTCAACACACCCAGAGAAGACACTGCCGAGAAGAGATACATAGTCCTCCCCACCAACTCCATTGCCAAACACGTTTCCAACATTTTTTCCAATACCTCATTCCGAGTATCTACCTCCACATCCACAACCATCAAGGACATTACCAGTAACAGACAGGACAAGCTTCAATCCACTGCAGGGGTATACACAATCCCTTGTAATGACTGCAGCAAATTATACGTCGGCAAAACATCCAGAGACCTCCAAACACGCATTTCAGAACACCAGTACGCAGGCAGATCTGACGACCCAAGGAATGCCTGTGTTCAACACCGAAATTCACACAACCATTTAATCAACTACAGAAACGCAAGACTCATCGCCAGAGAAGACAACACTCAATACCGAAGAATCCTGGAATCATCACTTATCTGTATATCCAACAACTTCAACCAGAACAACGGCTTCTACAACATAGCTGAACCTATTGCCAAGAAACTTCTTCATCGCTATCCCACATAGAACTTAAGAATGGAACACTGCAGAAGGTCTACCCATATACTTGTCCAATCTCTTTTTAAAGTTACCCAAGGTTTTAAACTATCACCCTACTTTGAAGACTGTCACATGCAGCATTCTCCACCTGACCCAACATTCTCCACCTGACCCAACATTCTCCACCTGACTAAATCCTATAAATACTCATGTATCTTTTATCCAGGTAGATCTGTTTGTTATAAATTAGACACATATGCAACACTTGGGTATATTTATTGAGGAAACGTTTCGCCACACAGTGGCTTCATCAGTCCAATACAAAGTAGAAAGGTGTAAGGAGAGGAGGAGTTTGAGGTTATCAGTCCCTCGGCCTGGAGTCGATGTGTTCAGTCCATCAATCTTGTTAGAAGTGCAGCACAAGGCCGTAGAGGTGGCTTATATGCTGTAATCAGGTGAGGTGAAGCAGGAGGAGGCGGGGTCATAGTGGTACCATCCACTAGTCGAAGTAGGTCTTCGTCCAAAGGTTGGACAAGTGTTGAAGAATTCGATTGTATCAAGATCCCAAGCTGTTGCTGTGTCAGACAGGATGTAGATGAATGGTTCAGAGAACCGACAAGTTCACCTGATTACAGCATATAAGCCACCTCTACGGCCTTGTGCTACACTTCTAACAAGATTGATGGACTGAACACATCGACTCCAGGCCGAGGGACTGATTACCTCAAACTCCTCCTCTCCTTACACCTTTCTACTTTGTATTGGACTGATGAAGCCACTGTGTGGCGAAACGTTTCCTCAATAAAGATACCCAAGTGTTGCATATGTGTCTAATTTATAACTTGTCGGTTCTCTGAACCATTCATCTAGATCTGTTTGTGACTAGATAAAGCCCACTGCGAGGGCGAAACGTTGTCTATAAAGGATCACATTATACTGTTAATGTGTTTATTTTTCTAATTCTTTTGTTCTTTTACAGGATGGTATAGAGGAGAAAAAAGAGCCATGAAGTTTGCTGTTCCTAGAATACAGCGTGAACCCACTGATCACTCAACCAACTGCTACTTCTGCCTGGTGGATCCTTCCAAACACCGAACTGAGAAAAATGCACATGATGTTTCTTATCCAGACCTTCCCTCTTCTATTGCACCAGTACAACACAGTGCTGATCTTCCTGTACCTACACCTCCAAAAAGAAGTCAACCGTCAGAAGAAAGCAGCAGATCAGAAAATGAAGAGCACAGTGAACAAGACTATGATCTCACAGATGCAATTGTTGGGAGGAATCCTTACTACCCAAACCAGACCTCAATGACCTTATCAGAGATCTTGGTTTGACAAAGTCAAATGCTGAGCTTTTGATTTCAAGGCTCAAGGAGTGGGACTTGGTGGATGAAAGTGTGCAAGTGACAAGCCAAAGAAAACGTCACCAACATTTCTCAAGCTCCTTCACTAATGAAGACAGGTTGTGCTACTGTGATGATGTACCGGGCCTGTTTGATGCAATTGGAATTACATGCAATCAGATGAGTGGAGACTCTTCATTGACAGCTCCTCCAGAAGCCTAAAAGCTGTACTTCTGCGCAATGGGAACAAGTATCCATTTCTTCCCATGGCTCATTCAGTGCATCTTAAGGAGGACTACAACAGTGTCAAACTTCTACTGGAAGCTTTGAACTATGATAAGTATGGCTGGGAGGTTATTGAAGACTTCAAAATGGTGGAATTTTTTATGGGACTCCAAGAAGGTTTTATCAAGTTTCCCTGTTATCTCTGTCATGGGATAGTAGAGACAGAGCAGCACATTACCAGAGGAAGCACTGGTCTCAAAGGACTGAGTTCTCAGTAGAAAGACATAATATCAAACATAAACCATTGGAGGATCCTCAAAAGGTTCTGTTCCCTCCATTACACATCAAACTAGAGCTAATGAAACAGTAATATTCCAGCCTAGATAGAACAAGCGACCTGAAAAGTGTCAACATGGGCTTGGCATCCATGGTTTTGAAAGTTCTCATTATCCATCCTGTCATTTTTCTGGCAGATGCGATTGCTACAGTGTTATGGTCCATGAAGGTGAGATCCTCTGTCATGATCACTCCCAGATCTTTGACATTAGTTTTTCGCTCTATTGTGTAGTTAGAATTTGTTTTATACTCCGATGAGATTTTAATTTCCTCACGTTTTCCATATCGGAGTAATTTAAATTTCTCATCATTGAACTTCATATTGTTTTCTGCAGCCCATTTAAAGATTTGGTTGATGTCTGCTTGGAGTCTTGCAGTGTCTTCAATGGTGGACACTGTCATGGAGATTCGGGTGTCATCTGCAAAGGAAGACACGGCACTGTGGCTATATCCCTGTCTATGTCCGATATAGGATGATGAACAGGATGGGAGCGAGTACTGTGCCTTGTGGAACAGAGCTTTTCACCGTAGCCGCCTCAGACTTTACTCTGTTGACTACTACTCTTTGAGTTCTACTTGTTAGGAAATTATAGATCCATCTACCAACTTTTCCTGTTATTCCTTTATCACGCATTTTGTGTGCTATCACACCATGGTCGCACTTATCAAAGGCTTTTGCAAAGTCTGTGTATGTAACATCTGCATTCTGTTTGTCTTCTAGAGCATCCAGGACTTTGTCGTAGTCGTCCAGTAGTTGGGACAGACAGGAGCGACCTGCTCTAAACCCATGCTGCCCCTGGGTTGTGTAATTGATGGTTATCTAGATGAGTGTCGATCTTGCTTCTTAGAACCCTTTCAAAGATTTTTATGATATGGGACGTTAGCGCTATTGGTCTGCAGTTCTTTGCTATTGCTTTACTGCCGCCTTTGTGGAGTGGGGCTATGTCTGTTGTTTTTAGTAACTGCGGGACGACCCCAGTGTCCATGCTCCCTTTCCTAGGATGTTAAAAGCACGTGATAGGGGCTTCTTGCAGTTCTTGATGAACACTGAGTTCCATGAGTCAGGGCCTGGAGCGGAGTGCATGGGCTTGTCATTTATCGCCTTTTCGAAGTCATGTGGCATCAGGGTAATGTCAGATTGGCTTGCGTCCACCAGGTTCTGTGGCACTCTCATAAAAAAATAATTTAGGTCTTTAACTTTCAGTCTGGTTAGCGGCTCACTAAAAACTGAGTCATACTGTGACTTTAGTAACTCACTCATTTCCTTGCTCTCATCTGTGTAAGACCCATCTCGTTTTAGTAGGGGCCCAATACTGGATGTTGTTCTCGACTTTGTTTTGGCATAAGAAAAGAAATACTTTGGGTTTCTTTCAATTTCATTTATGGTTTTTAGTTCTTCCCGCGTTTCTTGATTCCTGTAAGATTCCTTTAGTTTTAATTCGATGTTTGCTATTTCTCTGACCAGCGTCTCCCTACGTATTTCAGATATATTGGCCTCTTGTAGCCGCTCCGTTATTAAAATTAAGATTAAATTATTTTATTTCTCAGGAGTCACATAAAGACTCCAGTAGACATACAAACTTTGAAACAAAAGTAGGCACAAAATAAAGCCAGTAATTATGCCATGCATTTGCTATTCCCTGGAATGCAGGCGAGAGAGATACATGATAATATACACTTGGAAAATCCTAGAGGGATTAGTGCCAAACTGGCACACGAAAATCACTCCTATGAATGCAAAAGTCTCGGCAGACGATGCAACATTCCCCCAATGAAAAGCAGGGGTTCCACAAGTACACTGAGAGACAACATAATAAGTGTCCGGGGCCCAAGACTGTTCAACTGCCTCCCAGCATACATAAGGGGGATTACCAATAGACCCCTGGCTGTCTTCAAGCAGGCACTGGACAGGCACCTAAAGTCAGTACCTGACCAGCCGGGCTGTGGTTCGTATGTCAGTTTACGTGCGGCCAGCAGTAACAGCCTGGTTGATCAGACCCTGATCCACCACTAGCCCTGGTCTAAGACCGAGGCGTTGACCCTCGAAACTTTCTCCAGGTATACATTGTGTCAAAGTCAACATAAGTCTTGTATACCAGGCGAGTGTCTTCTCATACGCCATACAGCGAGGGTTTCCAATAATATTTCAAGATGTAGGAATGCTTTCCTCTCATGTTTCTTGGCATGGGAGGGGGTTTCCTGTCGTACTCCACCACAGTGTAGTGGTTTCCATTCCATCACAGTAGAGGCGTTCCCTGTCATATTCCATCACATAAGAGGCGTTCCCTGTCATATTCCATCACATTAGAGGCGTTTCCTGTCATATTCCATCACATTAGAGGCGTTCCCTGTCATATTCCATCACACTAGTAATTTCCTGTTATACTTCATCATTCACCAGGGTTACCTTTTACATTCCGTCATAGTATAGACGTTCCCTGTCACATTCCTTCCCACTGGAGGGGTGTCTTCTCGCAGACCATTACACAGCTTTTAAGACAAGTGGGAGACGTCGCTAGAGTGATTAGGATGTTGTCAAGATGTCCACTGTGAGTTCGCCAGCTCTGGCAGACTATAAGGTGACCTTCCAGCGGAGGGCTGTAGATACATTTATATTTGGATTATCATTTAATAATAAAATGTATTTCCATATAATTATGGTAGTATTTTACACGAAGTATCTCTTGCCTACAAGTTCTACTGACTCTGTTATTCCTCAGGGAGCTATTCCATACCAAAAGATTTTTGGAAAATTTTATGCGATAAATCCACGTACGGATATTGCCCAACGGTGATATTTCGACTATTTTCAAGGCAATAAATTGTCAATCTAATTTATTGTAATACCATTTGGGGTATTTTAAATAGAGTGAACTAATACACACACACACACACACACACACACACACACAACACACACACACACACACACACACACACACACACACACACATATATATATATATATATATATATATATATATATATATATATATATATATATATATATATATATATATATTATTGTAACCATGAACGTGTGGTATTTAATCAATAACAACACTGCGACTAGCCGAGGACTCGAACCCATGTCGTTTTGGCCCATAACATGGTCAGCGAAAATCACATAATGCTCTAACCCACAGTACCACCCAATCCTAGGATTGGGTGGTCCTGTTTGTTAGAGCATTATAAGAAATCTGTAGCATACTAGGACAAGCAAGTTAATGGACTGTACAAAGCTACTTATCTTATGACTGCTCACGTCTCCGCAGCCGCACCCGGAGCCGCACCTGGAGCCGCACCCGAAGCCCTCGGCTGTGGGAATTCAAGTAAGCATAAATATATAATTGCCCCAAAGGAGCGTATGTTTCAGCATTTCACTTTAATAACTGAATACAGAATAAAACTTACTTGTTTGGGCTCAAAAGCCCACACCTCACTGCCGTCTATAAGAGGGCTTCAATTGCCTTGTGTCTACAAGAAACTGCAGTTTCCCTGTTAAACAAGTGAGATTGAAACCTACCTTGCTCGTTGTATCGTGTTGATAGCACTATGTACGACAGGTATTGGGAACTTGGTGGAAACAGAAGTGTCCTTTGAGGAATGTCACACGTCCTCCACTCATTCGGGAAATTCGCAACACTCACACTGTCACACTACACTGTTCTTCAAGGTTTGTCCTTTCATAGTAATGTCACAACAGGAAGATAGTACGCCTTGTTGAGAAACAAAAACGCGCAGATCACCGGTGTTTTTTGTCTGTTATCCCGGCGAGAAGCTCGTTTTCCCTTCCAGTTCTTAAAGCAATCTACCCTGCAGCAGGCTTCGTCTTGGGGCGGAGCATTTTCCCTACTTGCTTGACATCGTCACAGTTTCATTACAGATGTTAGATTTCCTAGTATGTGTCCATAGACGAGAGTGCATCACTGTCCCACATTGCAATTAAAGTGATAGGGTTTGCCTTTAAATTTCCTGCTACGGCAAAGAGAGTAATTACTCTCGTTAACCCACACTATGGTTGCAACGTTGATCTCTTGCAAGGAGAGTGGCGTAACTATGACTGGTACACGCTGCATGTGGAATCAATTACTGATCATGCGGAAACAAGAGAGAGGCTATCAGCCCCTCTGGAAGACTGAGTCCCTCAGGGGGCTGAAAGGGGCTGATACGCCCCCTTTCTGGAGAAATTTTCTCCACAAGCGTCATGTGATTTTCGCTCACCATGAGGCGGGTCAAAACGACATGGGTTTGAGTCCTAGACTAGTCGCAGTATTGTTATTGAAATATATATATATGTCGTAACGAATAGTTAAAATTGGTCAATTAGCAAGAACTCATTTAAAATTTAGTCCTTTCTAATATTTTCTCTTATTAGTTTAAAAATATATTTTTTTCATTTATGTTCATGTAAAAAATAATAATATTTTACCAAAATAACCTTAGAAAACTTACCTAACCTTATTATAACAAGCGCAATTTCCAACTAAATATATTTTAGATAAGTTCACAATAATTTAATAATAAACAAACACAAAGAAATATATTTTTTTCGTTGGGTTCAGAATGATTTTTGCGAAATTACTGCATTCACAAATTTTAGCTTGCCTTATTCGGCAAGAAGACCATTGCTATTTAAGCCAAAATCGCAAGTATTACCTATTCGGCACGAGATATATATATAAAGATTATATACTATGCAGTTTATGAATATGTTGCTATTGTTATTGTTATAGGATAAATCGAAACTTGTGTAAGGAACTTAAATGAATTCACTTATTACAGTTGAGTTGCAACATTGGTAAACATGCTGTGTATTCAACTCTCATGTTTAGTAAGAAATTCTAAATTTATGTTTTTTTTCTTTGTAGCAAGAAGGCAGAAAATGTTGACAACCAGAGGGAAATGCACAGAAGACGTTTCGGGCACAGTACTCACCCCCATCCTGTTTCTTATCCTCGTTTCTGACATAGACAGAGATGTAAGCCACAGCTCCGTGTCCTCCTTTGCAGATGACACCCGAATTTGCATGAAGGTGTCATTCATCGATGACACTGCAACACTCCAAGTGAACATCAACCAAATCTTTAACTGGGCCTCAGAAAACAATATGAAGTTCAATGAAGAGAAAGTTCAACTACTCAGATATGGAAAACTCGAGGAAATTAAAAATGTATCGGAGTATAAAACAAATTCCAACTACCCAATAGAGCGAAAAACTAATGTGAAGGACCTGGAGAGACAGTGTTAGAGGATTTCACTTTCAAAGATCACATTAATGTGTCTACCACATCTTCTAGGAAAATGATAGGATGGATAATGAGAACCTTCAAAACTAGGAATGCAAAGCCCATGATGATTCTCTTCAAATCGCTTGTTTTCTCTAGGCTGGAATACTGCTGTACACTAACTGCCTCCTTCAAGGCAGGCGAAATTGCAGACCTGCAGAATCTACAGAGAATTTTCACGGCACACGTAAGTACGATAATTCATCTAAATTACTGGGAACAGTTGAAGTCCCTTGATTCGTATTCTCTGGAACGTAGGCGAGAAAGTACACGATAATATACACTTAGAAAATCCTAGAGGGTCTAGTCCCAAATATGTAAACGAAAATCACTCCCTCACCCTGTCTTATAACTTATACTACTCCCTCATCCTGTCTTATACTACCCCCTCACCCTGTCTTATACTACTCCCTCACCCTGTCTTATACTACTCCCTCACCCTGTCTTACATTACTCCCTCACCCTGTAATAAGTAATAAGTAATACTTTATTGAGACATGGTACAATGATACATGGTTGGGTAGACAAGATACATAGGTATTAATGAGATGTACATGCCAAAAGCCCCTAATATGCTGTGCATTGCGGGCATTCTTAGGACTACTTAATTGTAGACTACATGGTAAAAAGTTATGGTTGATAATTTATAAAATAAGTATAATTGTGTATCTAAGTTATAAAGTTTGAATATAAGTTGAACATATCAATTAATTGTAGCAATGCAACCAATTGAGTGAGATAACAATTTAAAACAATTAATTGCATTGCAGTTACAGTTTACGTGGTCATTATAATGTAAATGTTTTGGAAACAGTTTGCTTAGTATGTATTATTCATAACAGGTTTTTACATTTAAGTGATTAGTAAGTTTTTTACATTGAAGTGATTATTCTACTTTGTTGGGAATGTTTGATATTGAGAATTTAGGTTTGGGTGAGAAGGTGGTTTTTTAGCATCGTTTTGAATTGGGGTACAGGCAGGGTTTCTTTGGCAATGGTAGGTAATGAATTCCAAATTTTCGTGCCTTTTATATGCATTGAGTTTTTACATAGTGTTAGATGGACACGGGGAACATCGAGGAGTGATCTGTGTCTAGTGTTATGGTCATGTGTCCTGTTAAAATTGGTAAGGAGAAGTTTGAGTGGTGGGTTAATATTTGCATAGAGTGTTCTATGTATGTAATAGGCACAGTAAAAAGTATGGATGTCTTGTATGGTGAGTAAGTTTAGGTTTTTGAAAATTGGTGGAGTATGTTGTCTGGAGTGAGAATTTGTTATCATTCTAACTTCTGCCTTTTGTTGTGTTATTAGTGGTCTGAGATGAGTTATTGATGTAGAGCCCCATGCGCAGATTCCATAGGTGAGGTAGGGGTAAATGAGTGAGTGATATAGGGTAAGGAGAGCTGGTTGAGGCCACTGTCAAGATGGATTCCTAAGAATTTTCCCTCTGTGAGTTTTGTGATAGGGGACCCGTTTATCATTATGTTAAGTGGTGCGTTTGTAGTTCTGTTCCCAAATTGGATAAAATAGGTTTTATCAATATTGAGAGTAAGTTTGTTGGTCATCATCCAGGTAGATATTTTCTGCAATTCAGTATTTACAGTGTTGGCTAGTATGCCTGGGCTTGGGTGCGAGATAACGTATGTAGTGTCATCTGCAAATAGTATGGGTTTGAGAAGTTGAGATGCATTTGGTAAGTCGTTAATGTAAATGAGAAAGAGAAGTGGGCCAAGAACACTTCCCTGTGGGACACCTACTGTAATAGTTTGCGCTGTAGAGCTAGCTCCATTTGTGTACACATATTGGTTTCTGTTGCTAAGGTATGATTTTAGGTAGTTGAGGGAGTGTCCTCTTGTACCATAGTGTGATAATTTTAGGTGTAACAGATCATGGTCAACTGTATCAAAAGCTTTACGTAAATCAATGAAGATTCCCACTGGGATTTCTTTTTTCTCAAGAGCGGTGTAAATTATTTCTAACATGTGTATAATGGCATCATTTGTATTTTTATTAGGCCTGAATCCAAATTGACAGTGGTTGAGTACGTTGTTGGAGGTGAGGTAGGAATATATTTGTCTATGAATTAATTTTTCAAAGATTTTGGAGAGAAGGAGTAAGTTAGATATCGGCCTGTAGTTATTCATGTCTGCTTGATCTCCTCCTTTATGTATGGGGGTGACCCTCGCTATTTTGAGTATTGATGGGAAGGTAGAGAGAACTTGAGAGGCTTTTTTTGTATATAAAAGGTGGTAAGTTATTTAGGTCACCTGCTTTGTTTTTTAATGTGTTGATTATAAGTGAAACTTCTATTGGGTTGGTCGGGGCTAGGAATAGTGTGTTCGGATAGGTGCCAGTGAGATAGTCGTTAGGTGGAGTATTTGAACTTGGGATTTTGCTTGCCAGCTTTTTACCTATGGTGGAGAAGAAATCATTGAGTTTGTTTGCTGTTTCAATGGGTGGGAGTAGGGGTTCATCTGGTTTTGTTAGCTTGATTGTTCTGTTTGTGGATATCTTTTTAGTTCCTAGAATTTCAGATAGGGTTTTCCAGGTCTTTTTTATATCACCTTTTAAGTTATGTAATCTGTTCTCATAGTACAATTTTTTTGACCTTCTTATCAGACTCGTTAGAATTGATGAGTAACGTTTTGTTTGTTCTCTTGTTATTTGACCCATTCTGTACTGTTTTTCAAATAGGTGCTTTATATTAATGGATTTGAGTATGCTGGGGGTTACCCAGGGACTATTTAATCTTTTAGTTGTGTTTTGTTTAGTTTTTTTTAGGGCAATACTTATTATAGAGGTATTGGGTCTTTTTAAGAAAATTATTAATACATAAGCCAGTATCTGGGAAGTTGTCTATTTCTGTTTGCCAGTCAATGTTTGTCATAGCTGTTATAAAGTTATTTATAGCTGTCTCATTATGTAGTCTGAAGGTAACTTTAGTAGTCTCTAGTGGTAATTTTCCGAGGTTGGTTATGAGAAAGGTTGGGTAGTGGTCTGTAGTATTGTCTGTGATTATGCCTGATTTTAATGGGGATATGGTGTTAGTCCAGATATGGACTAATAGAGAAGCACAGGTCTCAGAGATTCTTGTAGATTTTGTTATTGTCGGGAGCAGTAAGCATAGTGTTTGTGAATTCAGTTACTTGTGGGTCCTGATCTTGTAGGAGGTTTATATTGAAGTCTCCTGTGAGGATTAAGTGGTCTTTGTTCATGTGTGCATCAGTAATCATACTTCCTAATTTTTCACTAAATTGCTGAATATTTGACTGTGGTAATCTATAGATGTTTATAACTGTGAGAGGTTTTTGTAGATATTTGGATTTAAACTTAGCTATTATATATTCTCCATGTTCATCTCTTGTGCATGTATTGTTGATACATTCAAGCTGGTCTGAGTATAACAGCTGTGCCACCTCCTTGTTGGTCTTGCCTACAATTGTGTATGGCTGTGTAACCAGGAATGACATAGATATCTGTAGTATGAGGCTTTAACCAGGTTTCAGTGAGAGCAATGATGGACATTCTGGCCTGTAGTGAGTTTAATAATGCAGTGAGGTCATCAAAATGTTTGCTTAAAGATCTGACATTGTAGTTAAAGATAGTTATGTTATTGTTGGCTTTGAGTAGTGTTTTAGCTTGTTCTGCTGTGTAGTAATGACAGTTGTTGTTAGGTTCATGTAAGTCATTTAATAGAAGGTTGGTATCAGGATCAATGTTTGGAATCATAAGATTTAGTATGATTCTATAATTAAACTTAAAAATAGAACAATGCAAGTAGACTTAAGAATAGGACAATGCAAAAGGAGTTCTTGGCACGTGAGTTAGTACGTTGAATATGTTTACAAAAATGAAAAAATGAGCTAAGGTAGTCAATTTACAGCTAATAAGAATCTAAAACTATAGCACCTGAGTTAGCACCTGAGTTAGTTAATTAATTAAACAAAAGTTTATATATGAGTGTGATTCTAAAAAGATTTAAGAACAATGAATAATGCTAAACTTAAAGATATGATATCTGATCAATTGATTTTACTAGCTATTGGATTAACACACTTTTGAACAAAAGTCACAGAGATTTAGGATATATCTTTACAATGTAATTGATTTATTATTTAACTAGCTAATAGAACTGGTTGGAAAATGATTCTAAAAAGATTTAAGAACAATGAATAATGCTAAACTTAAAGATATGATATCTGATCAATTGATTTTACTAGCTAATTGGATTAACACACCTTTGAATAGAAGTCACAGAGATTTAGGATATATCTTTACAATGTAATTGATTTATTATTTAACTAGCTAATAGAACTAGTTGGAAAATTACTATGATTAATATTAAGTTATAATGGAACAAATATTAAGATTCAGTATTGCAGTAGTTGTGATTATATAATTTATTAAAGGCAATATAAAGGAGAAATAAGTGCTAAAGTGTACAAAAGTGTACAAAAGTAAAATTTATTAATATTAAAAAATAGCTTGAAATAAAATTTTAGGCAGTTAAGGTGATCAATAATATAAAGAAATGAGGCTGGAGAAAAGGATAAAAGGTAAGTACAATTTTTAGCAAATAAGGTGATCAATAGTAATTATAAATTTTAAGCAATTAAGCTGATAAAAATATATAGGAATGTGGGTTGAAAAATGGGCACAAGTAAAAACTGTATGTATTTAAAAATAAAAATAAAACTATTTGTTAAAAATATTCATCAAAGGATAGACAAATACTTAAATGAGGTTAATGGGCAAAACATACACTACACTATACGTAGGGGTTTGGTTTTGGACATTGTGTTTATACAGTCTCTGTAATATTTGCATCCCTAAGGAATCTTGATAGTTCATTCTCATTTGTGATGGTATACAACTGACCTACACTTGTTTTCTGTCTTACATTACTCTCTCACCCTGTCTTATACTACTCCCCCACCCTGTCTTATACTACTCCTTCACCCTGTCTTATACTACTCCCCCACCCTGTCTTATACTACTCCCTCACCCTGTCTTATACTACTCCCCCACCCTGTCTTATACTACTCCCCCACCCTGTCTTATACTACTCCCTCACCCTGTCTTATACTACTCCACCACCCTGTCTTATACTACTCCCTCACCCTGTCTTATACTACTCCCTCACCCTGTCTTATACTACCCCCACCCTGTCTTATACTACCCCCACCCTGTCTTATACTACTCCCCACCCTGTCTTATACTACCCCACCCTGTCTTACTACCCCTGTTATACTCCCTCACCCTGTCTTATACTACTCCCCACCCTGTCTTATACTACTCCCACCCTGTCTTATACTACTCCACCTGTCTTATACTACTCCTTCACCCTGTCTTATACTACTCCCTCACCTTGTCATACATTACTCCTTCACCCTGTCATATACTACTCCCCCACCCTGTCTTATACTACTACTGTCTTATAGTACTCTCTCAAACCATACCACGGGTGGGGTTCGAACCCGCGGTCAGAGAGTCTCAAAACTCCAGACCGTCGCGTAAGCCACTGGACCAGCTAGCTTTAATAAGATTCATCCAACTAGATATATTTCTACACCATAGGAAGGTTAGCATAGACACCACTGTGACCACTAATGCAAGTTTTTACAGACGAATCTCCCGCTAGCATGGCCGTGACCAACTCTAGCTCAAGTCCCTTTCAAAGTCTTCAACATGACTCACGGAATCGTAATGACACGATTGCAAACAAACCATACCACGGGTGGGGTTCGAACCCGCGGTCAGAGTCTCAAAACTCCGGGAGATTCGTCTGTAAAAACTTGCATTTGTGGTCACAGTGGTGCCTATGCTAACCTTCCTATGGTGTAGAAATATACCTAGTTGGATGAAACTTATTGAAGCTATCTGGCCCAGTGGCTTACGCGACGGTCTGGAGTTTTGAGAATCTCTGACCGCGGGTTCGAACCCCACCCGTGGTATGGTTTGTTTGCAATCGTGTCATTACGATTTCGTGAGTCATGTTGACTACTCCCTCACCCTGTCTTATACTATTCCCTCACCCTGTCTTATACTACTCCCTCACCCTCTCTTACATTACCCCCTCACCCTGTCTTATACTACACCCTCACCCTGTCTTATACTACTCCCTCACCCTGTCTTACATTACTCCTTCACCCTGCCTTATATTACTCCCACACCCCGCCTTATACTACTCCCTCACCCCGTCTTATACTAATCCCTTCTCCCGCCTTATACTACTCCCTCACCCTATCTTATACTACTCCCTCACCCCTTCTTATACTACTTCCTAACCCCTTCTTATACTACTCCCTTACCCCGCCTTATACTACTCCCTCACCCTGTCTTATACTACTCCCTCACCCTGTCTTATACTACTCTTTAACCCTGTCTTATAATACTTCCTCACCCTGTTTTACATTACTCCTCCCTCACCCTGTCTTATACTGCTCCCTCACCCTGCCTCATACTACTCCCTCACCCTGTCTTATACTACTCCCTCAACCTGTCTTACACTACTCCCTCACCCCGCCTTACACTACTCCCTCACCCCGCCTTATACTGCTCCCTCACCCTGTCTTATACTACTCCCTCACCCTGTCTTATACTACTCCCTCACCCTGTCTTATACTACTCCCTCACCCCGCCTTATACTACTCCCTCACCCCGCCTTATGCTACTTCCTCACCCCGCCTTATACTACTTCCTCACCCCGCCTTATACTACTTCCTCACCCCGCCTTATACTACTCTCTCACACCGCCTCATACTACTCTCTCACCCCGCCTTACACTACCCCCTCACCCCGCCTTATACTACTCCCTCACCCCGCCTTATACTACTCCCTCACCCCGCCTTAATATGGTCTCTTGCAACGCCTTTGATTCTGACATTTTATTGTCGACTTTTGGACCGCTGAAAAAATAACAAGAAACTTGGGACAAGAAAATGCTGCGCATGAAGTCCCCAATGTGTTGGTAATCTCATCTCTGAGTGCCTTCCTTACGACCTTATGAACAGTGTAAAGATGTCTTCCAGCGGATGGTGTTGAACGCGGCCGTCTTCTCCCACCTCTAATTTATGGCTTCGTTCTGACATTTTCTGAAACAACTTATATTTTCCGGCCTGGGGATGTAACCACCGGATTATATATGCGGGGAGGAGGGGAAGGAGGGGAAGGAGGGGGAGGAGGGGAAGGAGGGGGAGGGGAGGAGGGTGAATATGGGAAGGAGGAGAAGGAGGAAGAGGGGATGAGGAAGAGGAGGAGAAGGAGGAGGAGGAGGAAGAAGAGGAAGAGGGGGAGGAGGAAGAGAAGGAGGAGGAGGGGGAAGAGGGGAAAGAGGAGGAGGGGGAGGAATAGGAGGATGATAGGGGAAGGAGGAGGAGGAGAGGGAAGAGGGGAAGGAGGAGGAGGGGGAGAAGGAAGAAGGAAAGGAGGAGAGGGAAGAGGGAATTAGGAGAGGGAAGAGGGGAAGACGGAGGAGGGAAGGAGAGGGAAGAGGGGAAGGAGGAGGAGAGGGAAGAGGGAAGGAGGAGGGGAGGAGAGGGAAGGAGGAGAAGGAAGAGGGGATGAGGAAGGCAGGAGAAGGAGGAGGAGGAGGAATAGGAAGAGGGGGAGGAGGAAGAGAAGGAGGAGGAGGGGAAAGAGGAGGAGGGGGAGGAGAGGGAAGAGGGGAAGGAGGAGGAGGGGGAGGAATAGGAGGATGATAGGGGAAGGAGGAGGAGGAGAGGGAAGAGGGGAAGGAGGAGGAGGGGGAGAAGGAAGAAGGAAAGGAGGAGAGGGAAGAGGGGAATTAGGAGAGGGAAGAGGGGAAGAAGGAGGAGGGGAAGGAGAGGGAAGAGGGGAAGGAGGAGGAGAGGGAAGAGGAGAAGGAGGAGGGGGAGGAGAGGGAAGGAGGAGAAGGAAGAGGGAAGGAGAGGGAAGAGGGGAAGGAGGAGGAGAGGGAAGAGGGAAGGAGGAGGGGGAGGAGAGAGAAGAGGGAAGGAAGAGGAGGGGAAGAGAGGGAGGAGGAGGAGAGGGAAGAGGGAAAGGAGGAGGAGAGGGAAGAGAGGAAGGAGGAGGTCGAAGGGAAGGAGGAGGAGGAGAGGGAAGAGGGGAAGGAGGAGGAGGAGGGGAGGAGAGGGAAGAGGGGAAGGAGGAGGATGGGAGGAGAGGGAAGAGGGGAAGGAGGAGGAGGGGGAAGATGGGAAGGAGGAGGAGGGAGAGGAGAGGGAAGAGGGGAAGGAGGAGGAGGGGGACGAGGGGAAGGAGGAGAAGCAGGAGAGGGAAGAAGGGAATGAGGAGGAAGAGAGGAGAGGGAAGAGGGGAAGGAGGAGGAGGAGGGGAGGAGAGGGAAGAGGGGAAGGAGGAGGAGGAAGGCAGAGGGGAAGGAGGAAGAGGAGGAGGAAGAGGGGGATTAGGAAGAGGAGGAGGAGAAAGATGGGGAGGAGGAGGAGGAGGAAGAAGAGGGGAAGAGGAGAAGGAGGAGGAGGAGGAGGAAAAGGAAGAGGGGAGGAGGAAGAGAAGGAGAAGGAGGGAAGGGGAAGAGGAGAAGGAGGAGAAAGAGGGGGAGGAGGAAGAGGAAGAGGGAAGGAGGAGGAGGAGGAGGAGTAGGAGGGGGAGGAGGGGAGGAGGAGGAGGGGTAGGAGGAGAAGGAGGAGGAGGAGAAGGAGGAGGAAGAGGAGAAGGAGGAGGAGGAGGAAGTGGAGGGGTAAAAGGAGGAGGGAGGAGGAGGAGGAGGGGTAGGAGGAGGAGGAGGAGGAGGAGGGGTAGAAGGAGGAGGAGGAGGAGGGGTAGGGAGGAGGAGGGAGGGAGGAGGGGTAGGAGGAGGAGGGGTAGAGGAGGAGGAGGAGGGGGTAGGAGGGAGGAGGAGGAGGTGTAGGAGGAGGAGGAGGAGGTGGGTAGGAGGTAGGAGGAGGAGGGAGGAGAGGAGGGGTAGGAGGAGGGTAAGAGGAGGAGGAGTAGGAGGAGGAGGGGTAGGGAGGAGGTGGAGAGGAGGAGGAGGGTAGGGAGGAGGAGGGGAGGAGGAGGGGTAGGAGGAGGAGGAGGAGGAGGGGTAGGAGGAGGAGGGTAGGAGGAGGAGGGTAGGAGGAGGAGGGGGAGGAGGAGGGAGAGGAGGAGGAGGAGGAGGAGGAGGAGGAGGTGAGGAGGAGGAGGGGAGGAGGAGGTGAGGAGGAGGTAGGGTGTAGGAGGGGAGGGGGAGGGAGGAGGAGGAGGTTTAAATGAGTTACCTGGTGAAGAGTAAAAGTCACAATACCACAGCTGGAAACACTGACTAATAATCCACACGGACCAAAACGTTGTCTATAACTTCCTGTCGAAACTGAGGGTTATTTGTGAAGAAATTTACTCGTTATTCTTTAGTTCCTGTCCGTTTGTCGTGTTTTTTCTTTTCTCTTTCTTTCGTTCCTTGTGCTTCTCCTATTTTATCTTCGTTCCTCGTATTTCTGCTGTTCTCTTTTCCCTTACTTGTTTCTTCCATTCTCTCTTCTATTTCTTGTTGTATCTACACTGTGTCTACTAATGTACCACACAACTGGTGTTGTACCACCATCAGCTGGCACTGTACCACCTCAGCTGGCACTGTACCACCACAGATGGCACTATGCCACCACAGCTGGCACTGTACCACCTCAGCTGGCACTGTACCACCTCAGCTGGCACTGTACCACCACAGCTGGCACTATACCACCATCTTCCTCCTTGCTACTCATTACACTCACCTTATTAAAACTTGCTCAACATTATTAAAAGTTATTCGATATTAAAAAACTTAAGAGAAAATAAACTTCTTGGCTTATCACCCAGAGTGTGTTAAACTACCACACCAGCCACACTGTTGTTGTCTGACTGTCTGTGTTAAACTACCACACCAGCCACACTGTTGTTGTCTGACTGTCTGTGTTAAACTACCACACCAGCCACACTGTTGTTGTCTGACTGTCTGTGTTAAACTACCACACCAGCCACACTGTTGTTGTCTGACTGTCTGTGTTAAACTACCACACCAGCCACACTGTTGTTGTCTGACTGTCTGTGTCAAACTACCACACCAGCCACACTGTTGTTGTCTGACTGTCTGTGTTAAACTACCACACCAGCCACACTGTTGTTGTCTGACTGTCTGTGTTAAACTACCACACCAGCCACACTGTTGTTGTCTGACTGTCTGTGTCAAACTACCACACCAGCCACACTGTTGTTGTCTGACTGTCTGTGTCAAACTACCACACCAGCCACACTGTTGTTGTCTGACTGTCTGTGTTAAACTACCACACCAGCCACACTGTTGTTGTCTGACTGTCTGTGTTAAACTACCACACCAGCCACACTGTTGTTGTCTGACTGTCTGTGTTAAACTACCACACCAGCCACACTGTTGTTGTCTGACTGTCTGTTTTAAACTACCACACCAGCCACACTGTTGTTGTCTGACTGTCTGTGTTAAACTACCACACCAGCCACACTGTTGTTGTCTGACTGTCTTAAACTACCACACCAGCCACACTGTTGTTGTTGTATGACTCTCTTAAACTACCTCACCAGCCACACTTTTGTTGTCTGACTGTCTTAAACTACCACACCAGCCACACTGTTGTTGTCTGACTGTCTTAAACTACCACACCAGCCTCACTGCTGTTGTCTGACTGTCTTAAACTACCACACCAGCCACACTGTTGTTGTCTGACTGTCTTAAACTGTCACACCATCCACACTTTTGTTGTCTGACTGTCTTAAACTACCACACCAGCCACACTGTTGTTGTCTGACTGTCTGTATTAAACTACCACACCAGCCACACTGTTGTTGTCTGACTCTCTTAAACTACCTCACCAGCCACACTTTTGTTGTCTGACTGTCTTAAACTACCATACCAGCCACACTGTTGTTGTCTGACTGTCTTAATCTATCACACCAGCCACACTGATGTTGTCTGAGTGTCTTAAACTACCACACCAGCCACACTGTTGTTGTCTGACTGTCTTAAGCTGTCACACCATCCACACTGTTGTTGTCTGACTGTCTTAAACTACCACACCAGCCACACTGTTGTTGTCTGACTGTCTGTATTAAACTACCACACCAGCCACACTGTTGTTGTCTGACTGTCTGTGTTAAACTACCACACCAGCCACACTGTTGTTGTCTGACTGTCTGTATTAAACTACCACACCAGCCACACTGTTGTTGTCTGACTGTCTGTATTAAACTACCACACCAGCCACACTGTTGTTGTTTGACTGTCTGTGTTAAACTACCACACCAGCCACACTGTTGTTTTTTGACTGTCTGTGATAAACCACCACACCAGCCACACTGTTGTTGTCTGTGATAAACTACCACTCCAGCCACACTGTTGTTGTCTGTGTTAAACTATCACACCAGCCACACTGTTATTGTCTGTTTTAAACTACCACACTGTTGTTGTCTGACTGTGATAAACTACCACACCAGCTACACTGTTGTTGTCTGTGATAAACTACCACATCAGCTACACTGTTCTTGTGTGACTGTGTTAAAGTATCACACCAACCACACTGTTGTTGTCTGTCTGCCCCATCCCCCCAACACAAACCCCATCTATTCAGCAACCTCACACAGTATCTTGTTGGGTCTTCCACTTCCCCAGCTCCCACAAACCCCCAGAATACAGTTTTGGAAAAGAAGCTGAAAGTATAATGAATAATGAATATGTGTGAGGAGTGGCATGAAAGAATCATAGAGGCCTCCCCAAACACCATAGCACTCACGAAAACCAAGCACTTTCCAACCAAGCAATCTTTCCAACCAGATATCAGATCATGAGGAAAGATAAAAGGTAAAGAGGGGGAGGGGGGTTGCATTGCTCATCAAAAAACAGTGGAGCTTTGAGGAGTTGGAAGGAGTGGAGAGAAGGGAAGCAAGGGACTACATAGTAGGAACACTTCAGACTGTTGGTCCGAAAGTGTTGATTGCAGTGATGCATAACCCGCCACAGAATAGCAGGATTGCAAGACAAGGGTATGATGAGAGCAACAGAGCAATGGTTGATACACTAGATGAAGTGGCCAGAAGGACCCACATAGGAGGGGGAATTTACTAGTTGTTGGTGATTTCAATCACAAGGAGACAGACTGGGAAAAACTGGAGCCACATGGGGGACCAGAAACTTGGAAGGCTAAAATAATGGAGGTGATACTGGAAAACCTCATGCATCAACATGTTAGGGACACTACCAGAGAGAAAGAGGAGAGGATGAACCAGCAAAGCTGGACCTCATATTCACCTTGAGTAGTTCAGACACTGGGGACATCACATACGAAAGGCCTCGCGGAGCTAGTGATCACGTGGTCCTGAGCCTCGAATACATTGAAAAGTTACAAGTGGAGAGTGAAGCAGCACAAGTAGGATGGGAGGAGCCAAACTACAAAGGAAGGGGCTACACAGGGATGAGGAATTTCCTGCATGAGGTACAGTGGGAAAGAGAACTGGAGGGGAAAAACAGTAAATGAAATGATGGAATACATGACCACAAAATGCAAGGAGACAGAGGAGACGTTCGTACCCAAGGGCAACAGAAACAATGGGAAGACCGGTACTAGAGAGGACAAAACTAAGTGAATGGAAAAAGTATAAAAGAAAAAGGACACAGGGAAATGAGGAGATTAGTCAAAGAACCAGAAATGAATACGAGAACGACATAGTATCAAAAGCCAAGTCTGACCCAAAGCTGTTGTACAGCCACATCAGGAGAAAAACAACAGTCAAGGACCAGGTAATCAGGCTGAGGAAATAAGGAGGGAAAGTCACAAGAAACGACCAAGAAGTTTGTGAAGTGCTCAGCACGAGATTTAAGGAAGTATTTTCTTTAGAGACAGAAAAGAGACTAGTAAATCGGAATGGTAGGGTACACCAACAAGTGCTGGATACAATGCACACAACCGAGGAGGAGGTGAAAAGGCTACTAAGTGAACTAAATACTTTGAAGGCAGTGGGACCGGACATCTCCCCATGGGTCCTGAGAGAGGGAGCAGAGGCGCTGTGTGTGCCATTAACAACAATCTTCAACACATCTATCAAAACAGGGCAGCTACCTAAGGTGTGGAAGACAGCAAATGTAGTCCCAATTTTTTAACAAAGGAGAGAGACAGGCAGCATTAAAGAGTCACTGACATGTATAGTATGCAAAGTCATAAAGACTCTTATAAGGAGAAGAGTGGTGGAGTACCTAGAAAGGAATGAGCTTGTATGAGATAACCAGCACGATTTCAGGGAAGGAAAATTCTGTGTCACAGACCTACTGGACTTTTATGATAAGGTGACAGAAAAAAGACACGGGAGAGAGAGGGGCGGGTAGACTGGATTTTCTTGGACTGTAAGAAGCTTTCAACACAGTTCTGCACAAAAAAATAGTGGAAAAGCTAAAGTAACAGGGAGGAATAACAGGAAAGGCACAACACTGGATCAGAGAATACCTGACAGGAAGAAAACAACGAGTGATGGTACGTGATGAAGCGTGAGAGTGGGCGCTTGTGATGAGCAGGGTTCCACAAGGGTCAGTCCTATTGCTGGTGCTGTTTCTCGTATATGTGAAAGACATGACAGAATTAATAGATTCAGAGGTGTCCACGTATTCAGACGATGCGAAGCTAATGCAGAGAATTCAAATGAATGAGGATCAGACATGACTACAAAGGAATCTGGACAGGCTGCAAGCCTGGTCCAACAACTGGAGTTTAAAGCCACCAAGTGCAAAGTCATGAAGATTGGGGAAGGTCAAAGAAGACTGCAGATGGAGTACAGGCTGGGGACCCAAAGGATGCGAGCTTCACTCAAGAAAAAGGATCTTGGGGTGAGTATAATACCGAACACATCTCCTGAGGCGCACATCAACCAAATAACTGCTGCAGCATAATAGCGCCTGGCAAACCTAAAAATAGTTTCGACACCTGAGTAAGAAATCATTCATGACACTGTACACCGTGTATGTCAGGCCCATATTGGAGTATGCAACACCAGTATGGAACTCACACTTGGTCAAACACACCAAGAAATTAGAGAAAATGCAAAGGTTTGCTACAAGACTAGTCTCCTTGTATGTCCTACAAGGAAAGGTTAAGGAAAATCAACCTGACGACATTGGTGGATATATAAAATACTGAAAGGGATTTATAAGGTGGATACGGACAGAATGCGTCAGAGATGGGACAAAACAACAAAGGGTCACAACTGGAAGTTGATAATTCAGATGAGTCACAGGGATGTTAGGAAGTATTTATTCAGTCATAGAGTTGTCAGGAAGTGGAACAATCTGGAGAGTGATGTATTGGAGACAGAATCCATACATAGCTTTAAGAAGATATACGATAAAGCTCATGGAGTAGGGAGAAAGTAGACCTAGTAGCCACTAGTGAAGAGGTGGGGCTAGGAGCTGTGAATCGACCCCTGCAATCAGAAATAGGTGAGTACAACTAGGTGAGTACACACACACACACACACACACACACGTATGTACTGGTTGGTGTACCTCGACTGCGACAGAACTGAAAGACAGAAACTGAAAGAGAAGGTGCAGAGCCACAAGGAGGAAAGAGAGGCAAGGATAGAAATGGGCAGGAGAACCCAGAATCAAGAGGAAGAGCAAATACAACCTCCCTCAGAACTACCTACAGAAGGCCCTCAACCCCAACAACCCCACTGCAACCAAGCATACTAACCCAAAGCCCCCATGCCGTACCCACAGCTCCCATCCCCCCACCACAAATTCCACCCTCACAGCAACCCCCATAGTACCTCACCAGGTCTCTTGTTTCCCCAACCCCAACGTACCCCCCAGACCACAATATTAGAAAGGAAGTTGAAGAATTGGTACACAAATGCAGAAGGAATAACAAATAAATGTGAGGAGTGGCATGAAAATATCAAGGAGATGTCCCCAGACATCATAGCACTCACAAAAACGAAACTAGTGGGGATGGTAACGAATGCAATCTTTCCATCAGGATATCAGATCCTGAGGAAAGATAGAGAGAGCAGAGAGGGAGGAGGAGTTGCAATGCTCATCAAAAACCGGTGGGGATTTGAGGGAATGGAAGGAATGGACAGAATAGGCCACATGGACTACATAGTAGGAACATTTCAGTCTGGAGGCCCTAAGGTGGTAAATGCAGTAATGTACAACCCACCACAGAACAGCAGGAGACCAAGAGAAGAATATGAAGAGAGCAAGAGAGCAATGGTGGACACACTAGCTGAGGTGGCTAGATGGGCTCATATGGGTAAAGCAAAGTTACTAGTTACGATATGATGGACTACGTGACAACAAAATGCAGGGAGGCAAAGGAGAGGTTCGTTCCCAAGGTCAACATAAATAATTGCAAGACCAGAACGAGCCCTTGGTTTACCCAAAGGTGTAGAGAGGCAAAAACTAAGTGTGTTAGTGACTGGAAAAAGTACAGAAAACAAAGAACCCAGGAAAATGTAGAAACTAGTCGAAGAGTAAGAAATGAATATGCACAGATAAGGAGGGAGGCTCAGCGACAATACGAAAACGACATAGCATCGAAAGCCAAGTCTGACCCAAAGCTGTTCTTTAGCCACATCAAGAGGAAAACAACAGTCAAGGACCAGGTAATCAGGCTGAGGAAGGAAGGAGGAGAGTTCACAAGAAACGCCCGAGAAGTGTGTGAGGAACTCATCATGAGATTTAAAGAAGTCTTTACAGTGGAGACAGGAAGGACTCCAGAGAGCCGGAATAGTAGGATACACCAGCAAGAAATAAAGAATTATTTTAATTATTTATTTTAAATAATTTAAGGGATACACCAACAAGTGTTGGACGAAATACACACAACCGAGGAGGAGGTGAAGACGCTGCTAAATGAACTAGATACCTCAAAGTCGGTGGGACCGGACAACATCTCTCCGTGGGTCCTTAGAGAGGGAGCAGAGACGCTGTGTGTGCCACTAACAACAATCATCAGCACATCCATTGAAACTGGGCAACTACCTGAGGTGTGGAAGACAGCAAATGTAGTCCCAGTTTTTAAGAAAGGTGAAAGACACGAGACACTAAACTATAGACCAGTGTCACTGACATGTATAGTATACAAAGTCATGGAGAAGATTATCAGGAAGAAAGTGGTGGAGCACCTGGAAAGGAACAAGCTTATATACGACAATCAGCACGATTTCAGAGAAGGGAAATCTTGTGTCACAAACCTACTGAAGTTTTATGACAAAGTAACAGAAGTAAGACACGAGAGAGACTAGTCCCAGAGCTAAGGGGGATGTCCTACGAGAAGACGTTAAGATAATTCGACCTGACGACACTGGAGGACAGGAGAGACATGATAACGACATGAGAGGAATCGACAAGGTGGACAGAGACAGGATGTTCCAGAGATGGGACACAGCAACAAGGGGTCACAGTTAGAAATTAAAGATTCAGATGAGTCACAGGGATGTTAGGAAGTATTTCTTCTGCCATAGAATTGTCAGGAAGTGGAACAGTCTGGATAGTGATGTAGTTTACCTGGAGAGAGTTCCAGGGGTCAACGGCCCTGCGGCCCGGTCTGTGACCAGGCCTCATGTTGGATCAGAGCCTGATCAACCAGGCTGTTACTGCTGGCCGCACGCAGTCCAACGTACGAACCACAGCCTGGCTGGTCAGGTACCGACTTTAGGTGCCTGTCAGTGCCTGCTTGAAGACAGCCAGGGGTCTATTGGTAATCCCCCTTATGTATGCTGGGAGGCAGTTGAACAGTCTTGGGCAACTGACACTTATTGTGTTGTCCCTCAACGTGCTAGTGGCACCCCTGCTTTTCATTGGGGGGATGTTACATCGTCTGCTGAGTCTTTTGCTTTCGTAGGGAGTGACTCTCGTGTGCAAGTTTGGTACTAATCCCTCTAGGATTTTCCAAGTGTATAAAATAATGTATCTCTTCCGCCTGCGTTCTAGGGAGTACAGGTTTAGGAACTTCAAGCGTTCCCAGTAATTGAGGTGGCTTATCGCAGTTATGCGTGCCGTGAAGGTTCTCTGTACATTTTCTAGGTCAGCAATTTCACCTGCCTTGAAAGGTACAGTTAGTGTGCAGCAATATTCCAGTCTAGATAGAACAAGCGACCTGAAAAGTGTCAACATGGGCTTGGCATCCCTGGTTTTGAAAGTTCTCATTATCCATCCTGTCATTTTTCTAGCAGATGTGATTGCTACAGTGTTATGGTCCTTGAAGGTGAGATCCTCTGTCATGATCACTCCCAGGTCTTTGACATTTGCTTTTCGCTCTATTGTGTGGTTGGAATTTGTTTTATACTCCGATGATAATTTAATTTCCTCACGTTTTCCATATCTGAGTAATTTAAATTTCTCATCATTGAACTTCATATTGTTTTCTGCAGCCCATTTAAAGATTTGGTTGATGTCTGCTTGGAGTCTTGCAGTGTCTTCAACGGTGGATACTGTCATGCAGATTCGGGTGTCATCTGCAAAGGAAGACACGGCACTGTGGCATATATCCCTGTCTATGTCCGATATTTGGATGAGGAACAGGATGGGAGCAAGTACTGTGCATTGTGGAACAGAGCTTTTCACTGTAGCCGCCTCAGACTTTACTCTGTTGACTACTACTCTTTGTGTTCTACTTGTTAGGAAATTATAGATCCATCTACCAACTTTTGCTGTTATTCCTTTATCACGCATTTTGTGTGCTATTACACCATGGTCACACTTGTCAAAGGCTTTTGCAAAGTCTGTGTATATAACATCTGCATTCTGTTTGTCTTCTAGAGCCATGACCTTGTCGTAGTGGTCCAGTAGTTGGGACAGACAGGAGCGACCTGCTCTAAACCCATGCTGCCCTGGGTTGTGTAATTGATGTGTATCTAGATGAGTGGCGATCTTGCTTCTTAGAACTCTTTCAAAGATTTTTATGATATGGGATGTTAGCGCTATTGGTCTGTAGTTCTTTGCTTTATTGCCCTCTTTGTGGAGTGGGGCTATGTCTGTTGTTTTTAGTAACTGCGGGACGACCCCAGTGTCCATGCTCCCTCTCCATAGGATGTTAAAAGCACGTGATAGGGGCTTCTTGCAGTTCTTGATGAACACGGAGTTCCATGAGTCTGGGCCTGGAGCGGAGTGCATGGGCATGTCATTTATCGCCTTTTCGAAGTCATGTGGCGTCAGGGTAATGTCAGATAGGCTTGCGTCTACCAAGTTCTGTGGCACTCTCATAAAAAATTCATTTAGGTCTTCGACTTTGGTTAGCTTTGGTTAGCGGCTCGCTAAAAACTAAGTCATACTGGGACTTTAGTAACTCACTCATTTCCTTGCTGTCATCTGTGTAGGACCCATCCCGTTTTAGTAGGGGCCTAATACTGGATGTTGTTCTCGACTTTGATTTGGCATAAGAAAAGAAATACTTTGGGTTTCTTTCAATTTCATTTATGGCTTTTAGTTCTTCCCACGTTTCTTGATTCCTGTATGATTCCTTTAGTTTTAATTCGATGTTTGCTATTTCCCTGACCAGTGCTTTCCTACGTATTTCAGATATATTGGTTTCTTGTAGCCGCTCCGTTATTCTTTGCCTTCGCCTGTATAGGAAGCGCCTCTCTCTTTCTAGTTTACATCTTCTTCTCCTTTTCCTTAAGGGAATTTGCCTTGAGCAAACCTCAAGTGCCACAGAGTTAATTTGTTCTAGACATAGGTTAGGATCCGTGATGCTTAGGCAGTCTTCCCAGTTTATATAATTTAGGACTTGGTTTACTTGGTCCCACCTTATGTTTTTGTTATTGAAGTTGAAATTGGAGAAGGCTCCCTCGCGACTGATCACATTTTGTCGATCTGGGACCCCCCTCATACATGTCTGGACCTCTATTATGTTGTGATCTGAGTATATTGTTTTTGATATGATGACATTTCGTATCAGATCATCATTGTTAGTGAAGATGAGGTCCAGTGTATTTTCCAATCTTGTCGGCTCTACTATTTGCTGGTTTAAGGTGAATTTGGTGCAGAGATTTAAAAGCTCGTGTGTGTGTGAGTTTTCATCTGAGCTGCCTCCTGGTGTTATCTCTGCTACCACATTATTTGCAATATTCCTCCATTTTAGGTGCCTTAGGTTGAAGTCCCCCAGGAGCAAGATGTTGGGGGCAGGGGCTGGAAGGTTTTCCAGACATTGGTCAATTTTCAGAAGCTGTTCCTGGAATTGTTGGGACGTTGCATCCAGAGGCTTGTATACAACCACGATGACCAGGTTTTGATTCTCGATCTTTACTGCTAATACTTCAACTACATCATTTGAGTCATTTAGTAGTTCTGAACATATCAGTGACTCTGTGATATACAGGCCAACCCCCCCCCTTTTTGCCTGTTCACTCTGTCACATCTGTATAGGTTGTATCCAGGGATCCATATATCATTGTCCAAGTGATCCTTTATGTGGGTCTCTGTGAAAGACGCAAACATTGCATTTGACTCTGTAAGCAGTCCACGGATGTAAGGTATCTTGTTGTTCGTCGTTGGCTTTAGACCCTGTATATTTGCAAAGATGAATGTCGTTGGATTGGTGGTATTGGTGGTTTGGGGGGGTCTTTTTTTCCTGGCACTAATATCTGTTGTTCTGGAGGGGAGGCAGGATTCATATATAGCTTTAAGAAGAGGTATGATCAAGCTCACAGAGCAAGGAGTGAGTGACCCAGTAGCGACAAGTGAAAAGGCGGGGCGAGGAGCTATGACTCGACCTCTAATCGTACTCACCACAATTAGGTGAGTACACACACGCACACACACACACACACACACAAGGCAAGAGAGAGAAGGGTGGGTTGATTGCATTTTCCTGGACTGCAGGAAGGCCTTCGACACAGTTCCTCACATGAGATTAGTAAAGAAGTTGGAAGAACAAGCATGTATAAAAGGAAGGGCACTGGAATGGGTCAGGGAATACCTCACAGGGAGGCAACAACGGGTCATGGTGCGTGATGAGGTATCACAGTGGGCGCCTGTGACGAGCGGCGTACCGCAGGGGTCAGTCCTAGGACCAGTGTTATTCTTGGTATATGTAAACGACATGACGGATGGGATAGACTCAGAAGTGTCTCTGTTCGCAGATGATGTGAAATTAATGAGGAGAATCACATCGGAAGAGGACCAAGCAGGACTTCAAACAGACCTGGACAAGCTTGACATCTGGTCTAGCAACTGGCTTCTCGAATTCAATCCCACCAAATGCAAAGTCATGAAGATCGGAGAAGGACAAAGAAGACCGCTGACAGAGTACAGGCTAGGTGGACAAGGGCTACAAACCTCGGCAAAGGAGAAAGACCTGGGGTGAGTATAACGCCAAGTACGTCTCCGGAGGCACACATCAACCAGATAACTGCGGCAGCATATGGGCGACTGGCAAACCTAAGATTAGCGTTCCGTTACCTAAACAAGGAATCGTTCAAGACACTGTACACCGTGTACGTCAGGCCCATACTAGAATATGCAGCACCAATCTGGAACCACACCTGGTCAAGCACGTAAAGAAACTAGAGAAAGTGCAAAGGTTTGCGACAATGCTAGTTCCACAACTCAGGGGTCTGTCCTATGAAGAAAGGTTGAGGGAAATAGGACTAACAACACTGGAGGAAAGAAGGGTCAGAGGAGACATGATAACGACATACAAAATACTGCGTGGGAATCGACAAGGTAGACAGGGACAGGATGTTCCAGAGAGGGAACACAGAAACAAGGGGACACAACTGGAAGCTGAAGACTCAGATGAGTCAAAGGGATGTTAGGAAGCATTTCTTCAGCCACAGAGTAGTCAGGAAGTGGAATAGTCTAGAGAAAGATATAGTGGAGGCAGGAACCATACATAGTTTTAAGACGAGGTATGATAGAGCTCATGGAGCAGGGAGAGCAGAGACCCAGTAGCGGACAGCGAAGAGGCGGGGCCAGGAGCTGAGTCTCGACCCTGCAACCACAATTAGGTGAGTACAATTAGGTGAGTACACACACACACACACACACACACACACACACACACACACACACACACACACAAAAAAAAAAAAAGCTAAAGGATCAGGCACACGTAACAGGAAAACACTGCAATGGATCAGAGAATATCTGACAGGGAGGCAACAACGAGTCATGGTACGGACGAGATGTCAGGGGCACCTGTGACGAGTGGAGTTCCACAAGGGTCAGTCCTAGGACCTGTAATTGTTTTTGGTATATGTGAATGACATAACGGAAGGGATAGACTCAGAAGTGTCCCTGTTTGCAGATGATGTGAAGTTAATGAGAAGAATAAAATCAGTCGAGGATCAGGCAGGACTACAAAGAGACCTGACAGGCTGCAAGCCTGGTCCAGTAACTGGCTCCTTGAATTTAACCCTGCCAAATGTAAAGTCATGAATATCGGGGAAGGGCAAAGAAGACCGCAGACAGAGTATAGTCTAGGTGGCCAAGACTGCAAGCCTCACTCAAAGAAAAAGATCTTGGGTGAGTATAATACCGAGCACATCTCCTGAGGCACACATCAATCAGATAACTGCTGCAGCATACGGGCGGCTGGCAAACCTAAGAATAGCGTTCCAATACCTCACTAAGGAATCATTCAAGACTCTGTATACCATATACGTCAGGCCCATACTGGAGTATGCAGCACTGGTTTGGAACCCACACCTGGTCAAGCACGTCAAGAAATTAGAGAAAGTGCAAAGGTTTGCAACAAGACTAGTCCCAGAGCTAAGGGGATTGTCCTACGAAGAAAGGTTAAGGGAAATCGGCCTGACGACACTAGAGGACAGGAGGGTTAGGGAGACATGATAACGACATATAAAATACTGCGAGGAATAGATAAGGTGGACAGAGACAAGATGTTCCAGAGAGGGACACAGAAACAAGGGGTCATAATTGGAAGTTGAAGACTCCTATGAGTCAAAGGATGTTAGGAAGTATTTCTTCAGTCATAGAGTTGTCAGGAAGTGGAATAGCTTAGAAAGCGACATAGTGGAGGCAGGAACCATACATAGTTTTAAGACTAGGTTTGATAAAGCTCATGGAGCAGGGAGAGAGAGGACCTAGTAGCAATCAGTGAAGAGGCGGGGCCAGGAGCTATGACTCGACCCCTGCAACCACAAATAGGTGAGTATAGGTGAGTACACACACACACACATGTGCCTAGGACAAAATGGTAACTAACACACATTTTCCATTTATTACAAATAATTTGAATAACTTTGTTTCTACTTGGCGTTAACATGAAACCTTCCATTTATTCCATGCGATGTATCAGTCACTGAAGACTGATACCCTTCACAATTGTTATATTTTAATCAGAGGAAAGCTTTAAACCTTTAGTGGTCATATAAACCAAGGTACGGGTAAGGCTCGAACTCGCGGCAAAGGAGTCGTAAAACTTGAGGCCAGTGCGTAACCCACTGGGCCAGCTGGCTACAGTAAGATTAATCCAGTTAGGTATATTTATACACCATAAGAAGGTTAGGATGGGTCACACTGTAACCACAAATGCAAGTTTTTATAGATGAATCTCCCGCCAGCATGGCCGAGACGAACTCTAGCTCAAGTCCCCTCAAAGCAGTCATCACGATTCACGAAATCGTAATGACACGATTGTAAACAAAGAAGCATCCCATCAACGTTCGTATACAACTTTAGTTATGCCACATTTCAAGTGAACATATTAATGTTACTTTCTTGCTGGGTGGTTGGCAAGTTATATTCAGAACAACGCACAGACAGACAGACAGACAGACAGACAGACAGACAGACAGACAGGCTGAGGCGGCGGCGGCAGCGCCGGCGGCGGCGAGCACTCAGTTCATGAACGCACAATTTCGTTCAGGGATCTTACTTTCTCGGATTATTTTTCAATAATCTCTTGAGAACTTTGCAACCGTTGGCAACAACGGTGGTCTCAGCTGGTCTCAGCTGGTCTCAGCTGGTCCACAATATATTGTTTTCTGTCAAACCATCTTTAAGTTTCTGGTCATCTTAATATTGTTGTCATGTTTGGCAGATTACTCACTCCTGCCTACGTGCTGTCCACACACACTTGTCACGCACACTTGTCACGCACACTTGTCACGCACACTTGTCACGCACACTTGTCACACACACTTGTCACACACTTGTCACACACACTTGTCACACACACTTGTCACGCACACTTGTCACGCCACACTTGTCACGCACACCCTTTTACCCCTTGTCACGCACACTTTACGCACACTTGTCCACACACTTGTCACGCACACCTTTTCGCACCCCCTTTTCACACAACTTGTCACACACTTGTCACGCACACTTGTCACGCAAAATTTGTCACGCACACTTGTCACGCACACTTTGTCACAAAACTTGTCAAAACACTTGTCACCCACTTGTCACAACCTTGTCACACACACTTGTCACCCACTTGCCAATTGTCACGCACACTTGTCACGCACATTGTCCAAAAAAATTTTTCCCCACTTTCACGCACACCCCTTTTAGCACACTTGTCAAAATTGTCACACACACTTGTCACCCACTTGTCACCACCTGTCACACCCCCCTGTCACACAACTTTTCCCCACCTTGTCACCCCCTTTTTCACGCACACTTGTCACGCACACTTGTCAACACTTGTCACACACACTTTTTACCAACTTGTCACGCAAAATTTGTCACACACTTG